>PVIH01007282.1:0-102038 GCA_004025045.1 Sigmodon hispidus | reverse complement strand
AAGTTTTCTTCTATGATTTTATTGAAAACATTATCTGTGCCTTTGAGCTGGTATTCTTCTCCTTCTTCTATTCCTATTATTCTCAAATTAGGTCTTTTCATGGTGTCCCAGATTTCCTGAACATTTTGTGTTATGGCTTTTTTAGTTTTACTATTTTCTTTGACTGATATATCTATTTGAGCTACTGAGTCTTCCACTTCAGAAATTCTATCTTCCATCTCTTGAACTCTCTTTGTTATGCTTGTATCTGTGGTTCCATCTTTTTTCTTCAGTTTTTCTATTTCCATCTTTTCCTCATTTTGTGCCTTGTTTATTGCTTCTATTTCAGCTTTTATTTCAGCTTTTAGTTCCTCGCATGTTTTTTTCATAGATTTGTTGATCTCTTCCAATTTTTTGTTTGTATTTTCTTCTATTTCCTTAAGGCTTTCTTCATATCTTCTTTTAGAGCTTCGATGATCATCAAAAAGGAATTTTTGGTGTTGCTTCCTTCTGTTTCCTCTTCATTGCTCAGTTCAGGTCTTGTATTTGTAAGATCGCCATTCTCTTCTGGAGTTACCATGTTGTCCTTTGTATTATTATTTACTTTTTTTCACTGACGTTTGCCCATGGCTTCAGTGGTTCATGATTAGATGGCTCTTGGTCAGTTGTGGCACTCGGGTTTGTGTGCCTCCTGTCACCTCTCTGGGCAGGGTCTGAATCTACCCTTCAGGGACCCCTGTATTTGCCTATTCGCTCAGTTCGATTTGGCAGTGGGTAGCCTAGCAAATTCCCTCAGCAGGAGCTGTGGGTATGGCGACTGGCAGAGTTTATCTGCCCCTGCTCCAGAGTGCGCTGGGACTCTGCAGACAGCACTTGTTCCCGGAAGCGGAACCGGAAGCTCTGGGCTTCATTTTGTTTTCTAAAAAAAACTAAGAGGCTCTCAAAGCCTGTTCTAGCTCTTAACTGACAAACTATATTTTAACAAAGGATATGTGTCTAGGTTTAGTTGGCTTGACACAAGATATTGTCATCTTAGTGGAGGAAACTTTGATGGAGAAGTTATGTGTAGTGGATCAGGTTTCAGGGAAGAATGGAGGGTATTACTTAGTGATTTATGGAGAAGGACCCAAACCATTTTGAGTGGCACCACCACTGAGCCTGTAGCCCTGGGTCCTAATAAGAAACAGAGTGAGCAAGCCAAGAGGAGCAAGCCAGAAAAGCAGCATCCTTCCATAGCCCCTGAATTAGTTCCTACTTCCTGGTTCTTGCCTGGTTTTAGTTTCTATCCTGAATACCTTCAACAATAATCTATGATATGGAAACGTAACCCAGATAATCTTCTTCTCTAAGTTTCTTTTAGTTATGATGTTTCATCACAGCATTAGTAACCCTACCTGAGATAGCAAGAAAGCATAATAGATAAGTATCAGGTTTTTTTTCTAGGTATAAAGTATGCATTTATCATAAAATGATATTAATTTATAAGCTCATCAGGGGCGAAATGACATATAAGGGTGAATTCAATATCTATGCAAATAATATGATATCCCATTTACATGGAAAATCTGTTAGAAAATAAAAACAAGCAAAGGCCACAAGGAATGTTATTGTACTGGATGACAGCTATAGCACCTATGGTAAGGGTGCCTTCTTGAGTGCCTGAGCACTCTTGTAGCCTGATGTCACAACATTATCCATCTTCCCTCTTTTTGGTTTTATTTTTGTCTTGTTTTTATTTAATAAAACAGTTATCTATTATAGCCACATACAGTATCTGGCAAAAAGCCTCCCTTGACATAATGAGTGAATGAAGGGGTAAATGATAGAATACATAAAAATAAAAGAAAGTTTTATTAAATGATAAAAACTTACCGCCTGGCCATCATATTCAAAGAATAGGCACTTTAATTAAAAGATATTGGAATTGTGTCAACAGCCATAGTAACTCTGAACAGCTTCTTACTAAAGTTAGAGTATATTGGTACTATCACACAAAGAACATTCTGCTTTTAAGTTGTACATATTATTAAGGAAGTACCAAATGCTTTTACGTTTTAGGCTTATATCTTCTAAGTTATAAGAGGGATCTGCTGTTCAATTATATATGGATACTATACTAATAATATTGCTGAACCACTGTCAAAAGATATGTTAACCTTCTTTTTTTTCTGGAATATTTTTTGTGTAGCCTAAAAATATTGTAGGCTCAGCATAGCAGGAAAAAAATTGCCTTGTAAGGAAACAATTTTAAAAGTTGCATTGCTTCTTCCATTTTCTTTTTGTTTTCCTTTGAAATTACTACATTCATTTGCTGTTTCCAGAAAAGTTTTCACCAAAATCATTAAGCTAAATTAAGAACTACATATATCAAGAAGTCATTGCAGCATGGCTGAATACTACAAGAAATGCGATAATGGTATGAATGGCACCCCATTGTGATCTATCATTTAGTTAAATAAAGAGGAGACTGGTGGAGAAAATCCTATGAATTTTTCTCATTGATTTTGGTGGATGAGGTCATAAAACAGAGGTTTGAGGACCTACAGCCATCCTTTCATGTCTTCTCAAAGAACATCTTCTGTGTTTCATTTACCAACCATTTTCAGAATAATTTCTATTCCATTTTAGAAGATAAAAATACTTCCATGTTCTTTTCCCTCCACAACTTACAGTTATTTTAGGTGAAAATTGTCAAGTAGCAGAGTGGTGGAAGTTAATTGCAAATTTTACATCATTTTGAAATGACCAAGGTTGGAGTTAAACAACACTGAAGAAAAATCTACACTGCAGTCTACCAAAGAATAATATATTTTTTCACATATTGCTTATTCTCACATGTTCATACACCATTCAGATTATGAAAGCTGAATGTTTTCTCTTCCAGGGAGTTCTCATGGCATAGTGGAAAATTTCTGTTGCCTTTGCCAACTTCCCTATAGTTTGCCTACCTGTCTATGAACAACTACTTATGCTTGTCTTTATTTATGCCTAATATTTCCTTGGAGGTTATGTGTCAATTGTTTAAAGTATTTCACCCATATTAACTTACTTTCCCTAACAAGTCTGAAATACCTACACTGTTACAATTTCACAGGTGATGATGAGGAAGCCCACTCACCCTTGGGTGGATTGCTATACCAAATAGTATGGCTCTTTTTGAGCCCAAATGAGTACTATTAGATAAACTTTCCAATCCTTTACCAATGGCTTAGGGTTCCTACAATACACACCACCCAAGCATCCTCTAGACCAGCTTTCACACACTGGCTACTTAAGAGGTGCTGCCCAGAGGTTCTGAACCCAATGTAGGCAATAGCCCAAGGACATAGGGAAAACATGAAACTCCTCACCTATAGGTCATATTATTAGTGTGCAGCTGATAATTAAGGTAATTAAAAATTGCATTGATTTTTTTCCCAACCCCAAGGGGAAGCTATTGATACAAACTGAACCTAGAAGCCTGAGCAGATAGACAGGGCTCCACTTGTTAAATCTCAATATACCACAAAAGAGAGTCTTTATTGCAATAGAAATTCTGACTGGAAATGAGCATCACATGCTGAACTGTGTAATGATATATATTTTATATAGACTATAATTATATATAGTTACATAGTTCAACAAGTGAAGCACATATATTTAACTATATATCTATAACTATATGGGCCTAAACAGAGATTTTAACACTCACTTGCAGCAGATTATATTTATATTTTTATATTTTTTCTATTTACAATTGTTGGTATGTGGATATCCAAATCTATTTGATTCCTGATTTTTTCACCCAGTATGCTAAGATATTCCTGCTCAGCAATCTGTCATCTAGTAATATAGCTTGCATAGAATTGACATCTTCACTAACATCAGTGATGAACAATACTATTGGTGAGTAAACCAGGAACACAGAACCACTTTCTAGCATATGAATGAAAGAACCTGTAAATGTATTAATGTGAGGTGATTCAAACAACTTTTAAAGATGCTATACTTCAGTGACCCAAGATAAATAAAATTGGCATTTTTTTTTTCATTAAAACTATCATATACTGAAACAACTAGTAGAGCTTAATGCAATCTTATCTAGTCAACATTTTCTCATCTCCTGAGTATAAAATGAGATTTTGCCAAATATCTTATTTAGCTAAAAATAAATATATGTTAAACAAAACTTTTATATGATGTTTCCTTGGCATGACTACATTTTCAACTATGTTGCTTTTATAACTAAATATTATCTTTTTAATATATGGAGCCTCATTCATATAGGCTCATTCTTTACCTACTAAAGCCCTTAGTTAAGTGTTTTGCAATTTTAAACACACAGTACTGATAAAATGAAATCAAATAAATTGAGTGTGGCCATAACTCTTGTAGGCTGAAGATTTATGAAGAGGCTTAAAATATAGTGCAGAACTGCCACTTTTCAAAACATCCATTCCCTGTCTTATTTTTCTTGGCTTTGATAACTTCTGGCAAATTCTACTCAGATGACATGCATATTTCTGACATTTATAAACAAATAAAAAAACCTCTTTCCTCATTAAAAAGATTCCGTTAGGTCTATGGGAACCCAGCATGTACTTATTCATTTTATATGCTTGGCTTCTACACAGAAGCACAGCTAATGATGATATCAGAAAATAATATAGTACCATTACCTTCTGTGGTCATAATAAAACCCCTCATGGGTGAGAGAATATACTAAGTCCTCTGTGTGAAGTGCAAGTTTAACCTCTTTGTTGCCCTTGGGCAGAGTGGATGTCACATTTAAACACCCTGGCAGTGTTTTCACATCACTGTATTGATTACTACATGACAGTCTAATGCTTAGACCACTGAAGTAAATTTCTGGTAACACCCAGTCTAGTAGCAGAGCCTGGGGACACTTTTCCTATCAGAAATCAGAGTGCTTAAGTGGGTTTATGACACAACAAACTCCCTTATAATTAGAGGAGAAATCAGCAGTCACTACGGGATTCTTTCCAATTATGGATCTCCTAGTGGTGAATTAAGACTTCTTTGAACAACCAGACTGTTCCTATCAATATGTCTGAGTAAGCTTCTAGAATTCCAGTATCCTTGGTGAGCTGCCTGCCTCCTTTACTGGCAGAACTGTCTTTTTTATCATGTTAAATTTATTATTAAAAATAACTGTTGTTGTTAGGGGAAATTATTTTCTACTTGAGGGTATTTTAGGGCAAGAGAAGGAAAATTATTAGAGAAACAGCAGTTATCATTTCTGGTATGAGTATGCATTTGTCTCTACTGGTCTTTTGAAAGAACACCAAAGTATTCTCAAATGATATTTTTAAATAATCTGACCATTTTCCTCCTTTGCTTGAGGCTTACTATATTTATCTACAGACGACTGCATTAATATTTTAACACTATTTTTAACATTCATGTCCTCAAGTCTTTCTCAATATTTCAGATTAACTCCTTCATTGCCACCAACTTGCTATGAAGCCATACTACTGTCATAAATTTTTTTTGTGAATAAACAAAACCGTGCAATATAAAGAATGATACAGCTGCTTATTGTTTATATAGCTCCATATACAATGGCCAGTACTACAGCTATAATTGGTGAATATTATTCCTACTTACTAATGAAAAAAAGTCTAAGAGCTGCTGACATCAGATTAAGAAGGAGTTCCTGTATTTAGGATGCAACTCACTATGACTACTGATGTATTGTCAAATGATAACTTAAAAAAAAGAGGTCAAAGGACAGGTTAAAATAAAGAGATCTTTCCCTTAAATATAACCTATTACTAGTTTGAGGGAAAATTACAATTTCCACACTCAAGAGGCTGAGGCAGGGGAACATGAGTACTTGGCCAGCCTAATCTGGGCTACAATAGTAAAACTTTCTAAAATTAATAAATAAATTAAATATTGTGTTACATATATGCAATAATACTTTCATGGTCAATTTTAATAATTATACACACACACAGTGAAGTTACTTGCTGCTCTTTCATAGGACATGAATTTGCCTTCCAGGTGACTGACAACTTCCAATAACTGCAGAGCATGTGGCACCCTCCTTTTGCCTCCAAGTGTACCTGAATGCTTATGTGCATGAGTCCATGTGATAGTATATCCACACAGATTAAAATAAATCTTAAAAACATATATATAAGTAGAGCCTCATAAATATAACAGAATGTTTAATTCACTTGGATCAGGCTTTCCAGATGTTTCTGTTTTCAAAGAGAAAATGAGTAAACTAAACCTGGACCAGAGTTTATGAATCAACCTGATTGGGGTGGCAGGCTCTCAGGGTCTGCACATCCACTGAGATATCCCCTGGCAAAGCAAAGTGCCGCTCACACTGCTTCTGAGGAGGCAGAATAAATTAGCATCACCAGAAGAAGTGATGGGTCTCAAAGAGGCAACACAACATTTCAAAACAGCTCTTTACCTGCCCATGCTTAGGGAAATTGGGGAAATGGCTGGAAGAAAGCATCTGTCATGTGTGACATACTATGTGCTAGTACACCTGCAAAGATTAAAGGCCTAAATGAAAAATTCAGATTGTACATAATTCCATTCTTCAAGATGAAATATATCTTCGCCTGAAAATATGGAGATGTGAGGATTTACCTGCGTATGTAGGGATGGAGCCCCACTGCTTACATTAAAAAATTTCTTCCACTACAGTAACAGCTTTAATTCATCTTTCTGCCCATCCTTTACAACACCCTTCAAACACATGAACACAGCACAATCAGTTGCAAAGCTCTGCATGACTTCCTAGGCTCAGAGCTTATCTCACTGTGCCAAATTTCCCCATCTATGAAAGGTGAGGATAAATGGCACCCCACTTTGCCAGGACAAGCTCACAAAGGGACATGTCTATCCTGGATCAGGCTGCTGCTTTTCTCTGACAACCACCCAGACTATAATTCCATGAGGACACAAAGCAGGACCATTTAATGAAACAAAGTGATGTGGTTCCTTGTCAGAGCTTCCTGAGCCCACAGAGGCAGCAGGATACACAATGCTCTACAGAATATTTTTATGCACTCAAACAACTAACTACTCACACTATGACAGAAGCACTGCTTAAGTGTAAGGCACCTACAGCTGGGCTTCTTTATCTAACATAGAATCTTCATTAAAAGTACTGTTCTTGGGGCTCGCTTGAAGCAATGAATTCATGTCTTAGGGCACTGATAAGAAGCAGTGCGAGGAACTCAGTGCAAGAAAATCAGCATTGTAACATGGTCCCAGTGTGACATATTCTTGCAATGAGTCATTAGATTGGAGGTTGCCAAACACGCAAAGACAATAATCAAAAATAGTCACAGAAAAAAAGATGGCAAAATGTAATGGCATTATCATACCCTGTTCCTTTATTAACATACTAAGGATCATATCCTACATACAAATATTAAGATTATTTTAACTTCTTTTTGAAAATGCATGCTAGGGTCTATTTTTACTATTTCTGATTCAATCTAGGGTACAATGTGACAGTTTAAATTTGTTCCACATTCCTTGTGCATAATTTGAGCTCTATTTGACCACAGGACTGACCTGTACTCTGTATGTACATATATACATTTTTTATATAAAATATATGAAAAAATGCATCTATTTTGCGAACACATTTAAAACACTTCCTAAAATAAGTGTTTTCTTTCCAAATGATTAAACAAGATTGCAATCCAAAACTCTCGTAGTTCTCTACAAATGGTAATTGATATGAATATAACATGCTATGGCTCTCGGAATGGGCTCCTCCATCTAAAGTAAACATTGCATTGTCTTCAAAGAACATTCTGCCTCCTATGAAGAAAGAGTAAGACAGTAAAAGAGGTGATAGTCACACTGATCTGTGAACAAACAAATACCCTATACTAGTGATTTTGTTTTAATATTAAACTACAAAGTTTAATTTCATATCATTAGAATGGTTGCACTTTATTTCATTCAAATTCAACAAAAGTCTATTTATATTTACCATTTTCTTTTTATCATTTCTCCTTTTCTGTTTATTTCCTTATAAGCAACTGATGAAATCAAACGACAGCCACTGGATTGTGAGATTATTTCTATACTAAGCACTGAAATGGAGCAACATAGGTATTTTTGTGGTCCCTGGCAGAATAGATAAACTACTTCATTATAGTCTTTTTCTAAAAGTAGACTCAAGAACATGCTATGTGCTGCTTCAGGATTCTCTAATCAGGAGATGGAAACAGACTCTAGCATGCTGAGGACTTTAGAAAGTATAATACTATGTCTTTGTCATAGGTTTTTGTTTTGGTTGGTTTTTTGTTTTGTTTTGTTTTGTTTTTTGTTTTTGTTTTGTTTTGTTTTGTTTTGCTTTTGCTTTAGTTTTTGATAGTCAATTATTCTCCAAATATAGAAAATGAAAAATTTCAGGAATAATTTACAAGTTGTATTCTAATCCATTTTTGTTTCTGGGATGAAAAACATCCCCAATTCTCCTACATATCCACACTGTACACCTCCACTTGACTAATATACAAGATCAGCTGCTGTGGAAGCACAGTATTGTGCCATGAGACAGGCAATGTCTTCAAAACTCAGACTGTTTTAGAGCATATTTTTATTATTTGTTATCAATTTCTTACCATGCTTAATTCATAAATATCATCACTGGTGTAAAGGTTTAGGGAAGACAAAGTTTGCTTTGTGGTGAATTCTGCTTCTGTATAGGTTGTTTGAATGTATTTCTCATGGATGAACAAGTACTACATAGTTATTAGTTACTTTATCCTTAGCTCACACAAGAAAATATCAAGAAATAAAACAAGGCTCTTTCTTTCACATTTATTTCCTTGTTGTAGAATATTATTTTTTTAAGATGTGTTACATATATTTATGCTGCAGAACATTTCCTTTAATGATGCAAAGGTATGCTGCATTCCTTTATGCTTCATTTGTTTAACTCTGTGAAGCTGTGTTACTGTGCCTGTTTAAAATACCTGATTGGTCTAACAAAGAGCTGAGCAGCCAATAGCAAGGCAGGAAAAAGGATAGCCAGTAGAGAAAGTAAACATGAGGAGAAATCTGGGAGAAAAAGATCAATGAAAATAAGAAGAGGATGCCAAAAGCCAACCACTTAGCCACACAGCCAGCTACTGAGTAAGAATGAAAGTATGAGATACAGCAGTAACAAAAGGAAAAGGCACAGAGGCAAAAGATAGGTGGGATAATTTGTTTTTAAAAGGCTGACTAGAAATGAATGAAGCTAAGCTCGGGCATTCTTAAGTAATAATAAGCTTCAATGTGCGATTTATTTGGGCGCTGGGTGGGCACTTTTCATTTGTATATTTGAGTTCCAAGATGGACTTTAGGATTCTGAAGGTAGTTTGCCCTATCATCTTTTTTAATATCCTTCCATTTTTATCAAATGTAATATTAAAATACCCAAGTTTAAACAGTCTTCTTTGGCTTTAAGTAGTCCATTCCTTGTTGAGGCACTTTTTTGCATAAAAAAATAAGGGCAAAGATTTATATTTTTTATGTCAAGAATATGGCCTTTGGTTATTAAATCACAGCATATTATTTTGAAAAAGTTAAAAAATTAATTATCCTATAAAACTATAGTTAAGTTGTTTTCAAAAAAAGGCTTACAGACTTAACATTCACTTATAAAAATATAAGCATTCCTTATATTGTCCTTAATTGTATTACTAACCTCTAGAGTTTAGTTAAATCAGCCTTGGGAAGAAGTAATTTTAACAATGAGAAATACATGGTAGCTCATTACTTCCTTTTAAGAAAATACAGTTCATTCTTTCATAGTCCATCTGTTTATCAAAGGAAAAACACATTTATGTCCTTTGTATTTTGATCTTCCTGGGGCTTTTTGTTTATTTCTCTTTTACATTTCTTCCTTCTAATTTTTATCATTTTGCCAATTTTGTTTTAAGATAACGAGCATGAGAGTAACGTTAACAATACATCTGAATTCACAAAATGAATAGAACATGCTAAGTAGATTTAAATCTAATAAAGATCTAGTCCTCAAATCTCTAAAGTCCTTCAAATTGCTCAGAATCTCTGCAAAGTTTCCAACTAATCCTTCTAATCCTTCAATAATTAAATCTTCTTCAAGTATTTCCAAGAAGCTACCACACCACTGTACCCTATTTCACAAACCACACCATCTTTTTCTTCTAGGCTACATGCCATGGGCAATTTTTGAGATGTAAATATAAAAGCATTACATCTTTATGGTTCTAACTGAGGTTTCTTTAAAATTCACTTCTACATTTAGAAACTGAGTTAGTGGGGACTGATGACTTTTCAGTGTTTCTAAGGGCAAAGGTATCGAAATGTAATGAAGTTTGCTAGGTCAGCTGGGTGACTTATCTCCTCACAGGAATATTGTATGTTGTCTGCTTCTTTTCCCCTTGTATTAGTCATACCTTCTCATTATTCTAAAGCATGAACGGAGGCTACATGGTGAAGTAAAACATTAGGTTGACCAAACTGACAAGGACTATATACACAACTAACTATTTTCTTGCATTGACATGTTGTTAGGATTTTTCTGGGAAAGATTACGGTTAAGAGCTTAAATATTATAGGTGAAATATTGAACTCATGAAGCAGTTTACAGAAATTATACAGAAGAGTTTTGATTTGTATCCTTAGTAATGTTCATAAATAGACAGCATTTGAACATTTGTCCTGTTGCATAGAGAGAATGAAGAGATCCAGAACTCTTCCAAAGCAAATATAAAAATAATATTCTCCATTTGTTTTCAGAGAGATCTGATAAACAGGTCTCATTCTTACAACCAGGCAACACTATAGATTTTTTTCTATCTATTGTTTATGTATCTTGAGTTATATCATTTATCAAAATTATTAAATATTTTAGAATTCTAGTGGAAAAAATAGTTACAGAGAAAGAAGTCAATTTGTGCTTAAAAAGTCATATTTGCAAGCTCTTATCAAATTCTTGGCCACTACTTCAAACATTTAAAATCAGACATTAAGCACATCTTATCAGACATAGCTATTTTAGCAGCTAATATTTAATGTAGTAGAGTCTCCTTTATCTGTGTGAGTATGGCTAGGAGAGATTAAGGGCACAGACTCCTCACCCTCATATTCAGTAATCACATCTTTGCTACTGTTGCCAAACATTATAGGAGGGCTCATATGGAACTGCAAAATCATTTTAGTTCCACCTGCCTGCCCTCTGGTGGACATGCTAATGAGCAATGCACCAGCTCCAGAAGACACGGTGGGAGTGCACGAGAATCCTCAAACTGAAAGAATTCGTCTTTGTATGCCCCTGACTGTTAAGTGTAGAAAGAATTTTGACCATTTTCTAATAAGTATTCATTTATGGAGACATCCCTTTGTAGAAACAGAAAGGAATTCTGTATCAGTGATTCATTTAGTCACTTGCACCTCAAATAAAAAGATCACTTAGATGTCACATTCATAAAAATCACTGGCTGGGCACAGCTGTAGAAAATGATGCCACATTTTGCTTTGTAAAGAACTATAGTTTATATATTCAGAGACTGAAAAGCCAAGAACGTCAGTCTACAAAATTTAACTCTTAGTGGTAAGGGGAAAAACAGAAAAGGTAAAAATTGTGGGTGAGAATTGGGCTGATACAGAGTAGAAAATTTTTGTTTTCTCTGTACTTCCTGGATCCTCAGCAACAGCAATGTCAATCAGCAGCAGCTGTCACCACAGGCAATAAAGAAGCTTGGAAAGAATGGGAGGGTGTTCTCCCACACAGGCAAACAGCTGATGAGCAAAAACTCCAGCTGGGGCTGAGATTAGCAACAAGTTGTTGAGTGTTTTTCTTTTTATAAATTTCACTCAGCTACAGAGATGGAGGAGAACCAAACTGTGGAAACAGCATGGTATCTCAAGTGAAACTAAGATGTGTCTGTAACCTGCAGTCAGTGGATGAGTCTGCCTTCAGATCTCAGTGCTCTCACATTCCAGCTCTGTTTTGGTACACCCCATTTAAGTAAGCCAGTCAACAAGCAGATTCAGCTACCTATCCAACATGTGGCAGTTTCAAAATGTTCAGGATTCTCTGCCCAGCACTCACATTACTCAGCTGTCAAAGTAAAGGGCTCAGATATATGATGTGAAGATTACATTTTAACGAGGTGTCATGTGTGTTTAAAGTTCTTATTCATCACCACATAGCAAGAGCTTTTGTGGGAGACACAAATGCACTAATTAGCATATTATAAGGACAGAAAGTTCACCTAATCTGCATTGTTCAATAGTGGTGCTTTAGATCCTGCACTCTTCTGCACACAGAAGAATTGCTCATTTCCATAATCTCAATGGTTTTCTGAGAAAATGTGGATTGTATTTGGAAAGAAGAACAAGCACATCACCCTTGTAGCACCTGTCTTCAGCACTCTTTCATTAGCACTTATTGTCCCATGCATTTGTCACTCATTTTCAACAAGTAGACTTTTGGATCTTAGACACAATAAATGAAGAAATTTTGAAGCTGAAAAATTCTTTGCCTATTTGTATAACAATCTTGACTTTACTTGGATAGGAAATGTTGGGAAATATTTATAAATTTGACAAGGGATACCTAGATTTTTATATAAATAACTTAGAAGTAAACTGTGGGAGTCAAAGGAAATAACTTACCCTTCACTCCATTTCAGTAATAAATATTGATTTTAGCACAAAGTGGTTTGGAAGGAAACACAGCTGAGAGAGAGAGAGAGAGACAGCAATGACTAAAAGCCAGGGAGATGACTGGTTGCCAATGACAGATCTGTCAGGACATTACATATAGGTTTAGAAATATAAATCCCATATGAGGGTCACTCAAATCATCTAAAAAAGAACCAAGTGTTCCTAGAAGATGGTCAATGGACAAGGCAGAAATTTAGATGACTGAGGAGTTGATGAACGCTCACCACACACTGGCTTGATATGATAGAATATAGACAGTTCAAAATACATTTTGAAGAAAATTCTAGATTTAATAGTTATAGATCTTTAACTCTGCTCTGTCAAGACAAACAAACCCTTCACACCTAGTTTAAACTCTACAGTGGCTGCTTAAAACTGCTTCCTTTCCAGATTATCCAACAACAAATCTCCTATTTCCACATAAAATGCTTTTTCTGTAGATGATAACCACCATCCCACACTAAATATATGACAGTTTTCATTTTTTTAAGTTGAATGTATCTCTTTAACTTTTCAACTGTAAATTTGTTTATAATAAAAAAAATTCTTTGAATAGCTGTACATTCTCTTCACTATAGTAAGACCACTGGTTTTAATTTCTCTTAATTGCTTATACATGAATGTATAATAGGTGATAATGTGCTTTCACCATTCTTTTTAACATGTGCTAAACTTTTTAAATTACTATTTTTATTTATTTAATGTGTATTTATTTAATGTGTTGTGTCTGCATGTACATCTGTGTACCACATGCATGTCTCACACCCTCAGAGGCTCTAGAAGGTGTCAGATGCCTTGGAAATGGGGTGACAGAGAGTTACCAGTCTCTATGTGTATGCTGGGAATCAAACCTAGGTCCTCAGGAAGAGCAGCCAGTGTTCCCAACTGCTGAGCCACTTCTCGGGACCCTAAACTTCTTTCATACTAAGAAACATGCCAACACAGGATGAAGAAGAGATTACTGGAAGAATGACAGGACTTCATAATACTTCGGGCAATAAATGCTCACAGAGAGACCACCCAGGGAGTGCATGAATAATATTTTCATTCCCACAATAGCTTGAAAAAGCAAGTCTAGAAAATTTCGTTTATTCATGCATTTCTGAAATGATTCAGCAGATCACTTTGGAGCATCTACTGTTTATCAGACAGTCAACAAAGGCTGTAGACAAAAATGAATAATCAATGGGCATAACTCATTGTGAATCCAGGTGGCAATAGCATTCTCCATAAAAGATTTTTTTTTTAATTTGCAGAATATTCACACTGAATTCCGTAATGTAAAATATATCCCATTATTAAAATCTCTAAATAAATGGTTTTCTAATATAATTGACACTAACTATGAATACTAAATAGCAGCATCAGTGAAAGGTTCTAGTTCTTTTCACACTAATTTCATGCTGAAAAACCACATGAAGGCTGACAATTTTAGATTTGATAAATGCTTAATAAACGACTATGAGAGGTTAACGTTCTGAAACTAATGTTTTTTTTTAGGAAAACAAGAAACAAATATTAAACATCTAAGCATTTCTAAGAGGCATAAGCACTAAATATCTTCCCAAGAGAAACTTCACTTACAGTCTAAAATAAAAATTTGAATTAAAATTTTATATTATTTCATTAAAATTAATTTCTTTACATGCACATTACTGAAAACAATCTGTTTCACAGAGGGTGTCCATGGGAAAAGCAAGCAAGCATAGATATCATATATGAGAGCCAAAATGATGCTTGGGAATTAACTTACTGCCGGAAGATGAGAAAGAAATTAGAACTTAAAAATGGCTTCAATACCACTTCTTAGAATAGGTCTGAGAATTAAAGATAGCCTTCTACTGCACCTAAAAGTGTTTTATAAAATAAACACAACAAAAAAGTAATTTCATGGTGGAAGAATAGATAGAAATTCTAGATTACAAATTATGCTATTTTAATTACCTCAGTAAGACTATAAATGATGTTTGATCTTGAGAAAGCTTAACACAAAGAAAATATATTTTAAAATTATTATTATTATGCCAGCCCTCAAAGAAGATCTTTGAGAAAGTAGTATTGGTTAGAAATTAACATTTCTGAATTATAAAATGTAGGTAATGACTTCCCTGTAGCACTCAGGGTAAGCTTATTAGTATATCTAATAAATGTATTATCTAATTAAGATTTAACAATATTCTAAAATAGGCATAATTTTTCCTGTTCCATATTTGTCAAAATCGAGATTCAAACTATATATAAAGTAAAGAAGCCAGGGTAGGATTCAAACGCACATCCGGAGGCTCTCATGCTCACGTTCAAAGGCAGGTGCTACTTATGGGTTACCACAGCTGAGGTTCTGTCTCAATATTCAAGAGAGGTATAATTGTTTTTTATTTTCCTATAGTAAATCTTTGGAGGCACAGAATAGTTTTATGCAGCAGAAATGAAAGTAAACCTTTACATGAAAATTTGAGCGTTCTCTTGTTTCTTTTTTCGCTTTTTATTTATAAATAGTCATATTTTTTATGTGTATATCCTTGTTCCAGCTCCCTTCCCCCTCCAACTCCTTCCAGTCAGAGAGTTCTATTTTTTCGAAACAAAACATTAATTAGAGAAAAATGCCTCTGCTTAATACCACCAGACAACAACTAAATTTTATATTTGTTCTTATCCCCTTTCCCTCTTCTTCCTCCCTCCTTCTCTCACTCCCCCCCTTTCTCCCACTTCTGGTCTTAAATTATTCCTTTTGAGTTGTAATTTGTGTATACAGACATAAGAAGACCCATAACAAAATGGCAGTAAGAATGCACTACAGGCAGCTGCTTTGAAAAATGCCTGCTTAATTTCATGTGAAAAACATTCAGCTAAAGCTGTTTTTTGTGGAATATGTTGAACAGCGTCTATTAATACTAACTGAAATCCTCATATCCACACATACCATGCATAAAATTTATTTCTACAGTTATTCTTTCCACCTCTAAATTGCAGTAGGTCCAATGCCAGAGTACTAACTTTTTAATTGAGCATTCATGCATGCAAATTGATACTTTTTTGGTGATTATGTTGACAAATTCAATACAGGTAAAATCCTACTGTTTGTAAAATGAACAAAGTTTTAAGTATGACCATTCAAAAAAATAAAAACTGAATCTCCTTTCTTAAAAAAATAATCAAATTAAAATAAAATTTATAATTTCATATTTTTATTTTAATAACACCATCTTAATGAAAGTGGTACTAATATAACCCATGAACATGTCCCACACTTTAACTCCCCCAAACAAGCAAATAAATCTAATAGTACAATTTTTTCCTATGTAAACATATTTCCTTTGTCTCTATATAAATATATGTCTATTTCTGTTTTTATATGAAGAGAGATTTTATATATATATATATATAAATATATATATACATATATATACATGTAGTGGGATTATGCTGATACATTGTAAATATTTGTTCCTTGTACTGGTTTAATAAAAAGCTGATTGGCCAGAAGTAGATAGGAAGTGTGGATGGGCTACTAGACTAAGAAAATTCTGAGAACAGGAAGAACACAGCAGAGATGCCAGGAGATGCAGAGGAAAGAAAGTGAAATGCTGCTGAAAAAAAGGCACCACCGAACTGAATGGCTGAACAAGAAGAGAATAATGAGTTTGTTTAAGAGTAAAGAGTTAGCAAGATAACTAGATAACCTGGGCCCTAGGTTGATTAGCATAAAAGTAATGAAAGCATTTATGTGATTCTGTGGGAGTGCATGTGTTTTTGTGGGGCTGTGGGTCCAAACCTCTGAGCTAGGCCCAAAAGTCTGGACCAGAAACCTAATTCAATATATACATATATGCTTTTTGGATGCATACTGGACATACTTTAGGCAAGTTGCTAAATACTTAAAACAAAGGTACCACATTCTTCAAGGTTAATTTATAAAGTCTGCATGAAGAATTGTGTTATCCAAGGAGTGGTGGTTCGTGCCTTTAATCCCAGCACTTGGGAAGGAGAGGCAGACAGGTCTCAGTGTGTTCAAGAACAGCATGGTTTACAAAGCCAGGACTGTCACACAGAAAAATTCTGCCTTGAAAATCCGAGGGAGGGGAGGGGGAAAGAATTGTGTTAGCTTATTAAATTCAAATTATAAATAATATGAGTTACTATGAATATGTTATTTCAGATAAAAATAATATAAAATCTTTAAGTACAATAAAACTTGAAGTATTTTATTGCTCCTTCATTTCTTGAATTATAAAGCATGATAAACTACATTTTTTTCCACAAGGAATTACGTCATGTCTCAGTGGCATTAAACAAAAAGGCTACGTGTTATTTATAAACTCTGTTATCACATGTAGTGGAAAGTTTCTAGGTCATGTCTAATCTTGTGGTCCTGATGAATCTCTCCCACCTGCGCTCCCCCAGCAACTTATAAAATAATTACTCAGAGGCTTACATTAATTAAAAATTATTTGGCCTATGTCTCAGGCTCATTATTAACTAGTTTTTACAACTTAACTCAACCCATTTCTATTCATCTGTGTATTTCCACTTGTCTCCTGGCATACCTGAATTCCATTACATCTTCTTTCCCCAGCAGCTTCTCCTCCAACTCTCCCTTTTTCCTCCCTCTATCTCTCTTGGATTCCCCACATGGCTATCTCCTGACTTACCATAGGACAAAACAGCTTCTTCATTAAACAATGTTAGCAATATACACTCATAGTATATAAAAAGACCATCCCACAGCATGCACAGAAAAATACAAATTTTCATTTAAGAAGATCACAGCTGTGAGATATGGATTTCATATATTTCTTCAAATTATTCCTTGTATTTGGATTCTTAGCTGAGATGTGCACAGAGTTTGAGTCTTACCAGCATATGGTAGTATTATGGTAAAAACTTGTCGCCAAGAGGTATGTTTTAAATAAGGTTTATTTTGTTAGAATCATTTATAAAAGGAGGTTTTAGCAATGTGTCAAGTCGCTGTAATGATCTCTGTATGATGTAAATAAATAACTGTTTGGACACATGCAGGGCACCGTAGATGTAGATAAAAAAATCAGAGACAGCCAAATAAAACAAAAATAGAGTTAGTCACTCTGCATCGGACCCCCAAGAAGAACAGACATATAAGAAGTACCGGCCAGCCATGGGCTGAGCCATGTGGCAAAAAGATTAATAAAAATGAGTTAATTTAAAAAAAAAAAAAAACTAACTAATAATAGACATAAGACATGGACCAAACAATGTTAAAATATATAAGCGTGTGATTCATTTCTTTTGGGGGACAAAAGCCGTGGGCGCACAAACCAAGTTCCAATCCGCTGGCGCCACACGTGCGCCAGGTCACAAACCTCCAGCCTCAAACAGGCCAAAAAAAAAAAAACAAAAAAAAAAAACCATACTACAACAGATGGCGCCCAACGTGGGGCGCCAATTATCATGGTAAAAACTTGTCGCCACGAGGTATGTTTTAAATAAGGTTTATTTTGTTAGAATCATTTATAAAAGGAGGTTTTAGCAATGCGTCAAGCCGCCATATTGACTCGTAGCCTCTCGTCCCCAGGGACCGGAAACCCTGCCTCTCTCTCACCATTCTGCTTCTGTCTCCACAAGTGCCATCTCAAAGACCATGCCCCTCCCATCCCTGCACTTCGCTACAACCCCCACCCTATACAATCCATAATTTTCCACTACATGGTAGGGCTGGTAATGTAGTTCAGGAGAGTTATCATTTATGTTTTTTCAAAAGATGCTAGGACTTGTTACTGGAGAAACTGCAGATTTAGGCTTCTCTTTGTAACAAAGTTAATTCAACATAATATCAGCATTGCTAATTGTAGAAAAACATGATATCACTCTGACTAAAGCTTCTTAAGGATTATAGAAAATGCTACCAAATTTGTCTGGTTTTTTTTTTTTTTTTTTTTTTTTTTTTTAGGAAGATATGGAAAGCCATTATTCATTTGTATATTTGACAAAAGCCTATTGAGTCTCATTTTTATAAATGCAATATATTAATATCTGAAAAGAAATAATGATCAGACATATACATAATACAAAGGGGGTGAATCAAGCTCATTGGACATAATGAATTTAGTTCTATATGAGTACTGTGTCTAAGGGTGTAAAGTATAGAGGAGAATGGCATGCACATATTTCAGAAAATGAAAAATAGTATCCACTAAACACTTCATTTATTTATTTTCAAGATGGGCTTTCTCTGTGTGGTTCTAGCTGTTGCGGGGACAGGCTAGCCTCAAACTCAGTGATCCATTTACTTCTGCCTCCAGAGTGCTGAGATTAAAGGCATGAGCCACAACCCCCAACAGCAACAACTTAAACTCTAATGAACAGCTTATTTTTAATTACTATATTACTATCAAAATTAAGACATTTATCTCTGTTTTTCAGTACACTTTAACTTGAATAAGATCATTATAGTACATCACAAAATTAAATTGTTACTAATTTTATTTATTTATTTATTTTTGTTTTTGAGATAATGTCACATACTGAGGCCTAGGCTTGCTTGGCATTCAACATTATTCAGATTGGCCTTTAACTCTTGGAAATATTCCTGTCTCATCCTCCCTAGTGCTGAGATAACAGGCATGAGCCCCTATGTCCAGCAAAAATCTAATAGTAATAAAAATTATACTCATTAAAGATTTTTACGATCATTTTTATATAATATTAAAAGTCAATAGTATCTTCTAGAATAAGGAACTATTTAAATAGCTAAAATTAAAGATTATCTCAGGCTTAATCATGACAGTGTTTTTGATTTATTGTCAAAAATGTGAACACTGCACTTATAAGTTACTAAGTGGGCTTGCTGAGACACTTGTACTTTCAAATAATCCATACTTTCCTGAGCATTCGTCTTATGTAATGTACTTTGTGGGGTAAAGTTGTTGGTACCCAGCTCTAGCAGTAGTATACCAAGTTAACCTTAGATAAGTTACAAATGAAAAAAACAAAAAGCATTTTCAAGAACATTCCACAATTAATATGAAAGTAAAGTATGTAATCTTTGCAGAAACTTTAGATATTTCATATACCAAGAAGTAACTATATGATGAAGACAAATATATTTCAAATAAGCAGGATGATGTAGCAGACAAACAATGCAAACAGAGTCCCTTTTTCATAGGTCCATATAGAGAGAATAAAATATATCAACCTTTCTAAATTGAAAACCTTTTAATATTATTTTTAGATACTCAGGCCAGAAGATTATATAAGGCATTGAGTAAAATTTTAACAGTCATCTTATTGAGAACAAATGTTAATTTTTATCAGAAAAGTAGGAAAAAAATTAAACTTACCTGATCTACTATCCAGAGGTCCGAAGTCCAAAGAGTACTTCACAACATGGTAGTTATTCCACACATAAAGCAGGTTGTCCCTGGGGTTGTAATCCACAGCTGCTATGTACTGGTAGGAATTGGGAAAGGGTACATCCACCAGGCTATCTTTGCTTTGGTCGGTGTTGTAAATATAGTCAATCTTATTACCAGTGGCCTCATTGTCATCATCCTCATATACAGATTTGACCACATACAGGATCCCACAAATCATAAATGCATTGGAAGCTGACCTTTTATCATATGCAGTGTCCCATGTCCCCTCAATCCGTAGGGTGTAAGGGTTCAATTGGCTAATAACAATTTTGCCATTGTTCTGTTCTGTTGCATAGATTACCCATAATCCATTTTCATCCACTGCCAAGTCTATGTCAGATTTGCCACCCCATCTGTATGGGGATGTGTCATGGTAATTAGCATTTGCTATGATTGCTTCTCCACTCTTTATCCTAGTCCGTAAATCAAACTTTACTATGTTCCTGGTACGCTCCTTGTTGAAGAACAGGGCACCATCATATACTACAAACCCAGTGCCATCCACTCTGTGAGGGAGCTTGTAGGTAGTTGTTGGCCTTCCAGCAATAAAGTCATCTTTGGATGAATACTCTGTCAGGGTATCAGTTCTGTAGGGGGTCCAGGGCATATAGTAAATCTTGTCAGAAGCCTGTAGAGGGTCTTTGCACCATGCCCCAGACTGGTGGTCAGATTCAAACAAATGTTCACTCTGGTACACTCCTTTTAGCAGTCCAGGACAAAGAAAAACTGTCAGGAGGAAAAAAAAATTATAATAATAAATATATTAATTGAATCCCTTTTCATCTGTTCTCAATTTCAGCAAACAGAATGCAACCCCAACAAGTGATACCCACTACCACTTATGTTGTGGCATTACTGTTTGATATACTAAGCCTTCTTCCACGTTAATTAGGGACTTTTGCCTCCAAACAATTTGATGACACTTGTTGGGAAAATGTTAGCCTTTTGTAGAAGCAGCTGTGCTTTTCTGAGTTTTACCTTTACAAACACATATTTTGTCTGAAGTGGATCACATCTGTGGGTTTTATAGACATACAACAAAGTACCAAGTTCACACATGATGCTTTTATTAGTTCGTTAAAGAACTGTGTCTCTTTTGAAAATGATAATCCATTATTTACACTCTGATGAAATTGGCTGTTCAATAGTTACTTATCATTAAGAAATTATTAGCCCACATTATTAAAGCTTAAATAAAAGGGGAAAAATCTGCAACACAGGGCACTGAATCTTCTAGCAAAAAAAGGGGGGCTCTCTCAAAGCTGCAACACACACAGCGCATGCAACTCATTCAATTAAAGATGAGTGATGGATGGGTACTGGAAGGAAAAAGAGAAAGGGAGAGAAAGAAAGGAAAGGAAGAAGAAGAAAAGAAGAAAAAGTGAAAGGTTACAGAAAAGACTCCAGCATCTAGATTTTAATCAGTTAAAAATGTCCTGTTAAGTACAGTATTATTGGAACTTAAAAACATGTACCTTTTACTGTTACATGAGATAAGCATTGGAAAAAAAAAAACCAAGATTAATTGCTATATTTTGCTGCTCATACTTCAGAAGAAAAATGGGCAGGAATCATCTGATTCTTTTGTTGTTTAGTATGATTCATTGGAGAACATTGTGAGGATGGTGGTAAGGAAGCCTGGCAGGTTCATCTGAAATGAAGGGGCTACAAAACAACGTTTCCCAAAGGATGGTTCTTGCAGTGGATGTGGAACAACTGGATGCTGCACATAAGGAAAAGAGGGACTATAGTAATAATCAAGTACGACATGTGATAGTACACAAAACCATGGCAGGGGTTATAATAGCTTAAGTACATTAATGGATCTCTAAATCAAAAGCTGGGTGAATGCACATGTTGCACAATTTGATCCAGGAGCCTTTCCATGAAGCCATTTTGGATGACTGTTCTGCTGAACCTGCTCTGGGAAGCGTTGCTTGCATATACTTGCAAGGCAAACACACTGAAAAATAACCATGCAGTCCACTGTTAAATTTGAGATGATTAGAATTTTCCTGGGTGAAAAAGTAGGAAATCACAAGGAATTGGATGCGAACCTGCTTTTTAATGAATAAAGGATTATGTTTTGGTGTCGGTGACTAGCTCCTTAGTATTAACAAGAAACACAAATTCCCCTTGGAAACCTCAGCTATGCATTAAGGATGGCTGTAATGGAAGGGCATTCCTAAGATATCCAGAGTCTTAATTTTAAACAAATAAAAAGTTTTGTGTAAAAAGTTGAACTTCAAATTCTGCAAAGATAGGGACAACTATAAATATTTGATAAAAAAATTGATGGTTATAAAACTTAGGAGTTTTAATGTGACAATTTTCACTACAAATATGTTTTTCTCTGACTCAAAATTATATATATAACCTTATGTTATAACTAATATGGGCCCATGGTTACTAACAAAATTGCATGCATTTGAAGCAGGTTGGCCACAGACACTAATGTCATTTAAGATGATTAAGAAGAATATCTTCTCCCTTTCTCCATTACTTAGTTAATATGGAAGGAGAAACATAGCAGAGCTAAGGAAAATTAAGAAAGAATGAGGCACAAATCTAAAGCAATCATTATTTACCATGCCCACTGGATTTCTAATTACTAGTTTCAAATAAAGATGAATAAAATACAGTGTTGATGATTTTATAATATTAATTACTTGTGTTAGGTAAAAGGAACAAACCAGCACTGGTCAGTAAAACAGATTAAAGAGTGAAGTTGAGCAGCAGTAGTAGTCAATAAATTTGCATAAAATAAGAATTAATAACAAAATTATTTAAATGTTAAACTGTTAAATAACTTAGCCTATAAATAGTATATAATTTATGAAAGGTATTTAATTACCTTTTTGTTCCACTTCTATTGGAGAGAGAGAAGTAAAGAGAGAAAGGAGAAAAGAGAATAGATTAATGGTACGGTATTGGCCAAGCACTTTTTATTCACCTTTTCCAAACTGAAAGTAAATAATTTAATGCAGTCATGCTTGCTTAATTGAACACTATGTTTTTTTTAAAAAAAAATTTCACCAAAATAGATATTTTCAAAATAATTGTAAGCTTTAAAATACAGCATAAATATCAAAAATTACTGTAAAAATAATATGGGGAATGCAATAACCATAATAAGAACACCAGTAGTTACATTTGAAAGAGAGGTCAGCAAGTTTATACACTGGAAATTTCAAACAATTTGGTTAGTTTCACTTACAAATACTATAGCTGATGTCATTATTTAACAAATTAGCTGTTTGTTTTACCGCTCACAGAGGTAACCTGTCCAGAAGAACCTCTTCTGCAACTCATTTCCTAGAACCATAGACTTGGGAAAGCTCATCAGACTTATGGTGAGAAATAGAACTTGTGAAGCTACAAGCAAAAGGAGGAGGATCCTAGCCTGAGTAAAGGAATGCACTTAGAATCTTTACTGAACAAATTTCTCTACCACCATTCAATATTTGACATGAAGATGGAAAAATATTGTTTCACAAAGATTTTCAATCAGAATATTAATGTAAATAATGAGCTATTGTCTGTGACTTTTTCTGCAATTCTTAACTGAATTACCATATTCTCATAACAGGAGATTCTGAAACATGTTATGCATATATAAACATTATGATAATTTTTAAAGGTTCGTATAAAGGTTGGCAAATGTAACATTTCCATGAACATTAATTGGCACCTTCATTACTTTAGAAACATGTATAAATAGATGCAATTTGCCTACATCTTAATCAGCAAAAGGGGCCAATGAAAAAGGCGAAGTCTGAAGGAAGAATGAGCTTATAACCTAAACATGAAAATTCAGAATCCAAATGTTGCAGTCTATGGCAATTTCAATAGAAAGGATTAAATTGATGTTTACCATATGCAAATAATACTGAAACTCCCATTGATGTTTCAAAAACAATAAGTACTAGGTTTGTGTAATTATATTTGGATGCAATTTCTATACTTGGACATAAATTCTTATTTGTTTTTCAATACAGTAATAAAGCAAAAGAAAAGAAAATAGGCAAAACAGAAGGAAATGTTCAATTTTAACACCCTTTACATGAGTAAGACGACTTGAATTCCAGAATGTCTACATAGAAGAAGGCTGTCACCTACAACATAAGTAGGTAAGCTTCATGATCATGATACCATAGTTTATTATAAACTCTTCCTGAACTACACAATTTCTTTTTAAATATCCTCTATCTCATTTGTTATAAATGCTTTAGCATCTACATTGTCAGGATCTAAGACAAATAAAAAGCACTGTTCTTTGTGAAGTTTTGGAATTCTAACTGAACATGGTACTGTCATCTGCTCAAATTCTGCTTAGAGTTTTGCCTGTAGATTATTTGCTTCAAGCTGATTGCTTTATTGTTCAGTCACTCCTCATCTAAAACATTCACTCCAATTATTATAAGAAAAGGAGGTTGTAGAACAGAAACCATATGGAGCACATGCCAATGTTGCCCTTTTTCAGGATGTTCTACACTGAGGCCTTGAATTAATGTGTGCCATGATGAGTAATTTTTTTTAAAATTCTTATGGTTTCAGTCACATTCAAAATAAAACTTGTAAACTCCTTTGAAACTATACTACCATACATTAGAAAAATTATGGTCTGTATATATGCATACACATATAGGCATACACATATACATCATATATATGTTTATAGAAAAGTTGCATCTTACTAATTTATAAATCTTATTTTCAACCCTATATTTATAATTCTTTCAAAAGCTCTACTACCATATTGTTACCATCATCACCTATTCTTTATTAAGTGACTATTAGGCTGTGGGTCAACACAAGCCCATGGAAAACCTTATCTATAAGAAGTCCAGCCTAACATGAAGGGTGGTGGTGCCAGAACCTGCCAATTATCAGGACGAGCTCATTTTGTTGTGAAGGGAGTAGGTCCTGTCCAGGAAGAATCTTCTCTCACATCTACAACATGGGATACAAGAGGAAGAAAACCAAGATGCCCAAGAAGAAAACAGTTCAATCCACTGTTTCAGGGTATTTCAAATTTGCTGAGGCCTGGATGAAGGGGACAACAGAGAGCAAAAGACCAATTGTCAGGGTGGTCTGCCTCCTGCTGCCAAATTCTTGGGGCCCTAAGTCAAGTAAGTTTTGTACCTTTGGTTACTGAACAAATGTTTGCTAACTCATCTATACCTCTTTGAGATTAACAGGCCTTTATTACAAAGCCCTTTAATTCTGGTTTAAAAACAAATACCTTTACTTAAAGGATGCACTCCAAATTTAGACTAAAAACAATAATATATTTAAGCTGACAACAGTAGCAAGTACAACCAGAAATTTCAAATAGATTTCACTGATAACTTCAAAGTCTGAACTTGATGCTCATCATACAATAAAGACTGAGCTTGGAAATGGGGAGTTGACATTTTCAATTCCAAGTGTCAGAAGAGTTTTAATTCAAATGGTTTCTTGATTATTTTTCTTTCCATATCACTTTGAAAATTACTTATGAAAGAGTGACATTGTAAATTACTATAACTACATTCTTCATTCATATAAAAATATTCCTTAGAAGAAATAACTTAATGTATTTGTTAGTGATAGTTTAGTTGTTTCAAGGATTTATTTTCATGTATGTATTCATTTGTGTGTTTGTGTGTATATGTCCATTTGTCTATCCTGTCTGTCCATCACTTTGTCTGTTTGCATGTATATTGCGGTTCTGGAAAAGGCCATTGGAATCCCTAGAACTGGAGGTAACAGATGCTAGAAAGCTGCATGATATGGGTGCTGGGAATCAAATGGAGTCCTCTTAAAAAACAATGTAGCTATATTAACTGTAAGGATTACTGGCATTCCAAGTAGCTGGTAGCTGAGCCAACTCAGTTCACATGAGATGCACTTTGTACGGACGCACACCCCTGGGCGTGGCTGCATAAACCCTACAGCACTGCTCAGGGAAGCACCTCCCTGGAGGCATGAAGCATATCTGTACACACCCCTTCTCTTAAAAGAGACTGTGCATGCTTGGGCCCCTCTCTGTCTCCTTGTCTGTCCTCTTCTGCTTCTGCACCTGCCTGGAAACTCTCTCTTAAATAAACTCTCATGTGTGGCCTTGATAGTGTATATCTGCTTTCACACTGGAAACTAACAGTGTCTTTATAGACCTGCATTAAGTTTTCACACACTGACAAAAATACATTTGTTTTAAAATAAGGATACTAGTGTGTATTTTTCAGGTCAGTAAAAATAGGCATCTACTCTATAGAGTGAATATTCCCTTACACTTCAATTTTACTTTTCAAAGATATTTGACTTCTTTTATCCTATCTCTCATTTGTTAAAATTTTGAATTTAACCTTTTGGTGTTAGTCTTATGTCTAGAAATTTGGCATGCCCTGTAGAATAGGCCATTCTTCTTTTGCTACTTGCTGGTACTCAGAATTAAGATTGATTAGGCAATTCTGTTTTGGAGAATAATTACAATGGTCTTGCCATGTCATGACTGACTATAACTCATTCATCATGTATTTGCTATTTTCAATGCTGAAGTAAAGCAGTCCTATAATTTAAGTTAAAACAGGTTCACACAAATCATATTTCCATAACAAAAACTGGCAAGATGACATAATTTGTCAGTAGAAAGCTTGATAACATTTAGTATTGGCCAGACTTAGCGAATTCTGAGTCTAATGCTTAGAAGCTAACCTATTCTGAAAAATCAAATTAAATGGAAACAAGAAATGAGCATATGACCGTATCCTATGGAAATACACAATTCACTGTATAAAATAAGTATCTAATCAATAGCTCATGAATTAAGTACACAATACAAATTATAGTGAGTATTTTTGTATTTTGGTATTTGGAACATGCTAGAAAATAAGTGGTGAACCAGGCAAAACCATAAAATCTATTTCATTATCTTATATTTATGGTTGTGAGCCAAGCCTTTAACAGCTGAACTCCAGCTCCTATTTCATTATCTATGTAAGATATTTTATTTGATGTCTGGGAGAATAAAAACATATGGGGAAGTAGTATCTCCAACTTCTTCAATGTAAAACTGGAGAGAAACAACACAAAAGTACATGGAAGATCCTGTACATTGTACTGACAGAAAACAAGTTTTATTTTTCCTTGCAATAATCTAAAAATACAGGCCTAAAAGAGCTCCCTGCTCTTTCAGTGAAATGATGTCATAAATGAATGAATTGTACGATGACAACTGTGGCTTAGCCCTCCCCAGAATCTTTTGCCTTTAGCTGGTCCAATATCCTGAATTCTGACATTATAGCTGTCATTTTTCATTTCCAAATCTCTTTGGAAATAGTTCTCTGCTATTCCTCTCTTCACTTTTAATCCTGAAAGTATTTTTATTGTCCACTCAGACTCAGTAAATATGTTTATATATTTCCTTAAATGATTTCATTGCTGTGCTTCATCAAGCATAATGCCATAAGCTATATCCTGTGGTTTAAGTAAATGACAGATTCAAATAAATGCAAACTTTATTCTGTACACAAGGAAGACAATGGGAAAGGGCCAATTAGTATTTTTCTTTCAACCTTCAAGGGTTCATAAGACAGAATAAGCATTTTGTTAAGAAAAAATAAACCAGTTCTAATTGTTTCTACACAATGTGAAACGTGTTTGAATTACATTCTTTAACACAAAAAGATATGGATCAGAAAGTGTACACAGGCGTTGCCAAACTTCATAACATTGACCTGCAAATTACAAGGAAATAAATGTGTTGTGTGCCAAAAACTCTTGGTGCCATAATTAAAGTCCATGCAATTGTATCTAATTCTAATGTTAAATTTTCTTTTCTAAAAGTTTGATTATAGAGTATACTCTTTCATCTACAATGTAAAGATTTCAATGTTATAGTCTCATAAAGTCTCTATATTTCTGTAATACACAAGAAGATACAAGGAATATATTTATTAAATACGAAGTATTTTATAAGCAAATATTTTTTCACTGCAGTACAGTAGTATTTTAAACAGAACTATTGTTCTTGTTCATATGTCTTTGGATGTGAAATATATTTGGGTAACCTCACCACATCCTGAGTAATAACAACAATAAAACCTCATTCTTAAAGTCTGTTGTTGCATCATGCACAAATTCATCAATATGAGCACAGACTAAGTTCATAATAACAGTTTCTACTTGAACAGCACATAGTTATGTAATGAAATGTCTTGTAAAGAATGATCTGATTTAGGTCCTCAAACAATATTGGGATGTGGTACTTCTTATTCCTGCCAAAGAAGAGCTAAAAAGAATTTGAAAGTTTAATGAACTTAAAAAAAAATAAAATTTGGCATACATCTGTCCCTTGTTTAATATGAGCCTCTGCAAAAATTCATTCTCATGTTACATTTTCTGTTCAGTATATTGAGGGACGAAGACTATGGTTTTATGATTAATATATTGGAATTAAAATGTACATGTTAATCTTGTTCATTTATCAACCTTTAATAAAATATGGCCTTAATCATGCTCAGTAACTAACACATAGAATGACTTTAAATACCATTTGCTATCATTCAATGATACTTTCAAACAAAGCGATTTCATGACATTCTTTTTCTGGGCTATTATTCCACTGAATTGGAAATGTATAACGTCAACCTCTCCCAAAAGAATAAGGGGAGAGAGATGTTCTAAATTTCTTGGACAAAGAAAGCAGGATTTCTCTTTTTATTAGAAAAAAACCAAAAACAAAACCTTTATTCCAGAACTCCCATCTACAGTCACATTTTATTTATTTATTTATTTGCTGAGACAGATGACTGTCTCTTTTCCATCTCCAAGGAAACATAAAATCTCTTTCGTAAATATAAATAAGATTTTTGAGGCTCATTAAAATTTTTGGTGTACTGCACATCAAAAATTCTGACAGACATCTGTCTCTTTCAATAAACAAAGTGCTAATCCTTTATTTAATGAGATACAGGAGTAATCTCTACAGCTAAGCTTCTAAATTATGTTTTTCAAATAATACCTATGCATCAGTGAATAAAAGTGCCATTCAAGCATCTTGTATTACAGTGGCTTTATATAATGTGTTTTCAAAATTAACACCTCCTAATGAATTTTATCTTAGAGTGTGGAAATGAAAAACGTCAATAATTCATAAAATGCTTTTACCAGCCACACTCTAATTTAAACACTTAAACATAGTATCTATAGAGACAGTAGACACAGGGATGGCCCTTTATTTTGTACTAACATTCTATTTCATTGATGGATCAGTAAAACCTTTCAAACTGTTAATTTAATCCTTTAAAAGAAAATGGCTATTAACAGACTCTTTTGAGAATCTATTTGTACTACCTCCAGTGTAAATAACAATTTTTCAAAGTTATTATTGGTAGTGCTTCAAATCAATACTACATTTAGTAAACCAAGGATGCACCCTTGTTGTAATGATTTGTCAGTATTGTAAAATAACCATGTGAGATTTATACTTGCATAAATAAAAAATAAAGACAGTCATGTCAATGAAGAAGAGTACGTATATATTATTTTATACACTTTGTGCTTCTCTTTGAAATGATAGCTAACATGACAATGTCAAGTCTTTTGACTTGTAGAGTACTTTTTAACTCTTCTATGGTATAAGTAACTATTACCACTTGCAATGTTCAATTATGTGAACAAAGGAAGAAAGATAGCCTTACAGATGGACAAGCATGTGTTGTTTCTTCTGATAAAGAGGCACATAAAATCCTCTGTAGGTATTTTATAATTGGATCAATTAAATCACTCATTTTCTAAATATGCAATTATACATTTCAAAAGTATTCCACAGTCAACTGGAATAATTTTAACAAACTAAAAAAAGTTGAATTTCTGAGCACATTTTAATTAATATCATGCAGTTGACAGTTACATTACAGTGTTCTATTTGCTAAATATTTTATGTCTATTGTATTGTTTAATACTCACATCACCATCACTGAAGATTACTGTCATCATTATATTAAAGAAGAAGCAGAGTATAGCAATCATGTAAACAGCATTCATTAGATCTGATATTTGCACTTTTTAATCTTCACTGTGAGCCTTTCTTCTACTTACTAGCCAAAATAAAAAAGAAAAGGTCATTGGGAAAATAATGAAAAGACATTATCTTTACTAAGATTTTGTTTTTAATTGCCATATATGTGCATGTGTGTGTGTGCATGTGTGTGCATGTGTGTGTATGTGTGTGCGCATGTGTGTGTATATGTGTGTATGCAGGTGTCTAAAGAGTTCAGAGGCATTGAATTCCACTGTAACTGAAGTTACAAGTGTTTAAAAGATGCCTGATTTGTGTTCTGGGAACTGAATTTAGGTCCCCAGCACGAGCAGGATGCAGTTTTACAATAAGTATTCTTTCCAGTCCCAAAGTAATCCATGTACTGAGTACTCACCATTCATTAGACTATTAAATGGTTTATCTTACTGCAGATTCTATCCTTTGAATCTACTTATGATATTGCATATATTATTAGGCTGAGATTTCATAAAACATGACTTCAGTTTTAATAAATAGAATTATGTCTATAAAAGAGAATTAAATGAGTTAATAGAATATTCCTATAAAGTCAACCATATAAGATCTATTTTGGACAGTAGACCACTTAGTGTCACAGCATTTATGCAAGTCACCTAAAGCAAGGAGACAGCACTTGACTTCAGTCAGTAATATCTAATGGTGGGGAGAATCAAAGAGAAAATAAACCACATAAAAGGATAGAAGGAACATTAGCCCACTTGAGCATGTGGCTTTGTCAGGCCTTTCCCTTCTCTCCTGTTCCCTCTGCCTTACTAAGAAAAATTCAGACTGCTTTCCTGAAATTAGCCCCCAAGGTCCATTCATCTATTTGGCCAATATCTCCTCCTTAAGCAACTACCAAGGTCTAGTTATCAGAGTACTGAAATGAAGCAATCAAAAGCCTCTTTGGCTTGCCTAATTAACATGCCGAATTAAAATTAAACATGTCAGCCTAACATGGGGTTTTCTCTTGTACATATATGAATTGTCATTTTCTTATGTGCCATGTCTGTCTCCCCTCTATCTAGAGGCAGTCTTCCATCCTCTAGGACAAATATCCCTTATAGTAGGGATTATGTTCTGGTACATAGTAAATATTTGTTCCTCCTATTGGTTTATTAAAGGTTGATTGGCCAGAAGCCAGACAGGAAGTGTAGGGGGGCTACCAAACTAAGAAAACTTTGGTAACAAGAAGAACAGAGCAAATATGCCCACAGATGCAAAAGAAAGAAGCCAGGATGCTGCTCTGATGAAAGGTATTAAGTCACTTGGCTAATCATAGAGTAGTTTCAGAATTAGGAGTTGGCAAGTTATGTGGCTGAGCCATAAGCCAATCAGCATTTTGTTAAACCAGTAGGAGGAACAAATACTGACAATGTACCAGAATATAACCCCACCGCAATTCCTTTCCTTTTCCCTTGTTTCCCTTCCTCTTCTCCCTCTTCCTCTATCTCCTGTCTCTGTTCCTTACCCCTGCCCCATCCATCTTGGGTAAATGACTCTCATTTGTGCCGAAAACTTAGGCTTGGGAATCCTGAGCCAATGCCTTTTTTTTCAAGTATTTAAATATTTGTTGTACTGTGAAGAAAACATATTTGCTTAACTGTGTCCTCACATGAAGTAGCAGCTATTTAGGTGGTACTTATGATACTTTTTTTTGTCTTCAGTGATTAAAAAAAGTATTGCACAAATCAGTAACATAATTACATCAGCCAAACTATCCTACTTACAGTTACTATTGTTTTGATGAAACACCATGACCAAAAGAAACTTGGAAAAAGAAAAGGTTTGTCAGCTTCTATGCACTGTCAAGATTTATCACTCATATTGAGTTACTAAAACACTGATTGGCCTGTAGCCAGGGAAGAAGTACAGGTGGGGTGACCAGACCAGAAAAGTTCTGGGAAGTGGGAAAGACAGAGTAATTATCACCCAGACACAGAGGAAGCAAGATGATAATGCTGGATAGGTAAGAATTACGGGTTAATTTAATTTTAAGAGCTAGGTGGTAATAAGCTTGATCTTCTGGGCAAGCCTTAAGTAGAATTAAGCCTCCAAGTCAATTATTTGGGAAGTGGCTGCCAAGCATTTGGGAAATATCCCACTACACTCTTCCACTTCACTGTTCATCATCAAAGGAACACAATACAGTAACTCTCACAGAGCGAGAACTAGGAGGCAGAAGATAATGTAGAAGCCATGAAAAGATGTTGCTTACTGTCTTGCTCCTCATGGTTTTCTCAACTTGATTTCAAGTACAACCCAGGACTTCCAGCCCAGGAGTGACCATACACCCAATGGGCTGGGAACTACTACATCAATCACTACTTAAGAAAATGCTCTAAAGGCTTGACTCCAGTCTGCTGTTATGGAGCCATTTTGTCAATTGAGAATCCCTCCTGTTAAATGATACTGGCCTTGTTAAATTAACATTAAAAAGTAGCCAACACACCACCTAATTACTGTTCACTGGACACTAAACTATCTTACTCATCTTCCACTTGTAAGTACAAATGCTTATAGTGGGGTGTGTCTCCAATTTTGGAATATGGAATGTAAGAATTGTATGCTTCCAAGAATGGCAGATGTTCTTCCCTGATTTACTTAGGAATGTATGTTCAGGAAGATAACGATACAAGGAATAAGTAGCTGAAAAGTGTTTATAAAAAGTTGGACTCAACCTAGGAAAAGAAATAAGAAAATCTATACAGACACATATATGTGAAGCCAGAAGCAGAAAAACAGAATTTAACAAACAAAAATAATAAATATTGAGCTTTCTTTCCTCTTCTTGTTGTGTTTGTTTTCTTAATACTCAGTCAACAAAAATCACTTTTTGTTTATTTTACGGAAATGTGTCAAATCAGGGGAAATAAAACTTTAGAGAGAGACTGAAGAAATGCCATTATTTTTTTTTCCTATTGGACCAGGGACTACATACTCTGCAGTCCATTTATAACAATCTAACCTCAATTTTTTTTTTTTTTTAATTTTTAAAAGCTATTCGAGGAAGGGTCATTAAGCAGATTTGCTAGTGTGAGAACAGAGGAAGGAACTTCCAACAATTTAACATTATTAGGTATAATTTTCTCACTTCATAATGAAATAAAATAAACTTCTTACAGGCAAAAAAAAAGTGTTTCATACTGAATTTTATGTGCATGTAAGCACTTTTTCAATATAATATAAACGTAAGGAATTCATACAATTTGCATATCTACTATGTGACATAATCTTTTTAGAAAATGTAACTTTAAAAAATACATTCCAAATGTAAAGTATATGTTCTTTGATACCCCTATGTCAGAACATGCTGTCTCCTACCACATACAATGGTGGCTAGAACAGAGATGCTACTTCATTTAAGATAAGTTATGTTTCTTGAAATATGAGATTTCTAAGTTCTATTTCCTGAACAACTGCCTAATTTTTCATTTGTATTAAAAGAGGAAAAATTAAAGGAAACACAGTTAAATAATGCATGTGGGTTAGATAACTGCTATGGTGAAGCATACATTTTCCAATATCTAAATAGAAGCACTATTTGTTTTTTTGTTTTGTTTTGTTTTGTTTTTTAGTGTATTAAACACTTTTTTAAAAGATGGGCTAAGCAGCTACTATGCTTGGCTCCATCCAGATACATTTTTAAATATAATATCAACTAAGAGCAAAAGAGTTTGTATTGGAGCTTTTAAAGTATGGTCGCACAAATGCATACCTGAACTGTGAAATCTGTGTATCACGACTGCCAGCACCTATGAGTGATCATTATGTAAGAATCCTGACTATGAACTTATCTCACTTCAAAACAATGTCTGAAGGGTGAAATTATTACCCTGAGCTGCAGCTTATAAGTTGAGTTTGGTAATACAGTTTTGCAGATGAAGAAAAGTTGGGTAAGAATCATAAAAATATTTAATTAAGTTTTCAGTTAAAGAGGGCAACAGAGCTGGAAATTTGTAAGGTGCAACCCGGCTCCTAGTCTTCAACTAATTGATGTTTTACAGTACCAGGAGAAGTTAAGTCAGTTTATACCATGAAAATTTTCTAATCTAGAAAATAAAGCAGCATTTTATTTTAGTTCCTTCTTTTAAATGTCAGTGAGTTAAAATGCATTAAGAATAAGATATTATAAGTAATATCTTCAATTGTAAATTTGGTCTGCGTTTTTACTTATATACTAAAAGTTATGTGGCTTAGAGTATCTTGCTTACACTTCCAGGGACATGATACATACATTTTGCATCAGAGTGTAGGAGCAGGATTTTAGGCTTATTATATTTATAAAATTAATATTTTGTAACCACCAACAATAGCAGCAGTTTATTTATGCATGCTATGTAGATGAATCAGAACTTGGTCCAATTCTATTCTCAACAAATATGCCTATTGACTTTAGAGAAGAGATGACTATAACAGAAATTATTAATATTGTAGAACTCCCAAAAATACATACTACAATATAGACCAGCATAAAACATGGATGTGCTTTACTGTTTTAAAGTGATGCTGTCTTTAAACTAAACATAATTTCCTTCTAACACCATAAACTGATGTCTTCATCTTATGGTCAAGTTAGTTTATGCGTTTTTAGGATTCTCCAGTCTTCTATGAATCTTCTCCCTCAGTTTAGTGAACTATATATTACCTATTTGAATCCAGGGCCATTAAAGTCTTGCAAAGTGTTTATTGCCCTATACATATTACTGGTCCTGTCACTGAACAGAGCCCTCTTTCTAGTTTATAGCTAATGTAGCATTTCTTCATGACATCAATAGATTAAAGCATTTACTACCAGAAAAAAAAGTATGTGAAAAAATAACAAACTCAATCTGCTACTAGCAAACTCAATAAATCTAGCCAGTTTTTCTGATATTCACTTACATTTAAAAGCAGTACATATTTATATTTTAGACGTTGGGAAGGAAGAAAAAAGAGGTTAAATTCCTGTTCACTTCCCCTGGCAGCAATGCTTCCTTGTTTATGCTAATAACTGGCAGTATAATAAAACTATATTTCTCATATGTATATGGGAATATTTAGAAAAGGGTCAGTGAAAGTTATAATCAATTCCTTTATTGTAGAGAAAAGGCACTAGGTAACTATGCTTAACTGGCTAAACTTTATAATACAGGCTGAACACCTTATATTTACCATCAGAAAAACAAGGATTGGTAAACTAGTTTGTTTCCATTTTGCATTTTGTCAAAAAAAAAAGAAAAAGTAGACTCTTTAAGAAAATAGTTATTCATTCATTCATTTGTCTGTGTGCTGATGGACCTGGGGATTAAAGATAAAGTGTCAGACACACATAGGTAAGCACCCTACCAATAAGCTATCTTTATAGCTCATTGTTTTATATTTTAACTGGTGATTACAAGCTAAAAAATCATAGGAATATCCAGGAGACTTCTTGTCATTCCTACTGCAGAAGCAATTTTTTTTAACCACTGGAGAACCTTCTTCCATATTTTCTCATTTTAGCCTTCCCTCATACAAGTGTTAATTATATACAATATTTATATAACTACTCATATCAAATTATTCTGACACGTTGACCAAATATCAGAAGTGAGAAAAAATGCTCATAAGTGATATACTTTTCTCTCAGAATTTTATGTGATAACAATATTTTCTTTGGTTTTGCTATATAGAACACAGCAAAAAAATAAATGTTTATTAAGGTAGATCATGCTCATAGCTAGAACCCTAGTATATGTTTGCTGTATCCACCACAAAATGAAAAAAACCCTCAGATATATGCCAGAAATTTTATTATGACACATTTGATATTTTGAAAGCTGCATGTGAGTGAACACAGAGGTTATATGTTTTATGTACTAGTCTACACAAAAATTTTCTCTGTTTTTAGTAGAGAAACAATTTACTTTTAGGACCACTGTTTTGCTAACCCACTTTTCTGTGATTAAATATGTGGATTGTGCATGTCTGTGTCCTGTAATGTACCACATATCATTTAATATCAAGTTAAACAATCGCCTCTACACTCATTTCAGTTTTTATGAAATCCTGTCTCATCTATGATGTTTTCAAGCATATCCCTTGTGGTCTATAGCTTTTCTATTTTTGGATGCTAAGTCCTAGGAAGAATATGCTACTGAAATTTATCCCTTTGAAAATTTGGAGTAAGATACCATTGCAGTTAATATGTGAAATAGAAGTGTAAAAACCAGCAAATTCAATAATTAAACAGATTCTTTTTTATAGCAGTCATTTGGCTCAAACATATGAATTTTACCTGATAAACTGTAACATCTATCCAAGAAAGTATCTAATATGTCAAATATTTAAAGAAGGCAGAAAATGATTAATGCTTTTTCTAATTTAATTTATACATGGCTCTGCAATATTTTTATAAGACTAAGCAATGTCTACAAATGTTTTTACTTCCTCTGATGTTATATATGTCAGTATTCCTATGTGATCCTGTACAGACAGACATTTGAAAACAGCTCAAGACAAGGTTTTGGATATAAGCATTTAACATAGGGGGAGGATAATCTCATGAAGCAAATATGGAAAGGCAGAGAATGGACATATAAGAAATAACTAAGATGCTACTGTTGATATAAACTACTAAATTATACATACATCATTCAGAGATAAACATATTGCCTCTCAGAACTATCCAACAAGCTTCCTCCCCACATGTGGTGAAACACAATCTTTTGGTTTTGTCATTTTTATCAAGACAGTGTCTCTCTGCGTAGCTCTTGCTGTCCTGGAACTTCCTCTGTAGACCAGGATGGCCTCAAACTCAGAGCCCCATCTGCCTCTCAATCCCAAGTGCTGGAATTAAAGATGTGCACAATCATGCCTTGCCATGATAAAGTGTGGTCTTAAACACAATGAACTGCTAATCCCACATCGATATGTTTGGACCCAAAGCCAAACAAGCTAATGATCCTAGAGAAGATCAAGGGGCAGATCATCACAAGACAAAGAGAAGGCAACTGGGAAGAGAAGTAAGTATCCGCAGTAAGCTTTAATGCTCATCAAAAATTAGTTGCTTTCCAATTTGGCCTAAGTCAGAGTTAAGGTCAAGGTGACAAAGCATGTGTGTGCAGAGGCATCTGCTATACAATTTTTGCACACACATTCATATTTGAAGAAAGACTAGGTCTCATCTCTATCTCTTACATCCTAGCAGCACTCTTTCAAATTTATTTGTCATTTCAACTTGACATGTTGTTAACATTATGCATTTTCTTTTACATGACAACTTTTCCATAACTCATTCTCCAATAATAATAAAAAAATTCTGTGAGTTTTTTGTTTGGGTTTGGATACCACAATATTATTAGCTTACTTTTACTTGCTTTCCAGTTATTTGCAGTTGAGAGTAGAAAGTGCAGAATAGTAACTAGGGGTCTAACTCTTACACATTCCACAGCTGCTGGCACAGAATAGAGAGAAGGGGGTTTTGTTACTGAACCTGTCTGCTAAGCAGTCCTAAAAATGGAGAAAAAGTTAGGTGAATCAGCTAGATTACTTGATAAGTTCTTTGCCAGCTAACTGAGCAGGAAGCCAGGAAGCTAGAAAAAAATCATAATTCTTCCTTTCTGTTTCTTTTATGATAACACTTAATTTAGTCTTTGATTAGTCTCTTTTAATAAGATAATCTGGGTTTGCATAGATATTATCATAAAAATTATTATGAAATATTTTATTGTTATTAAATAAAATTGTTCTCATATATACATGATTACTCAATTTATGATTTTTGTGGCCTTAAAATATGGAAAGGAAAGGGGAAAATGATACAATCATACCATAATCTCAAAAATAAAATTTAAAAAGATACAGCAAAGAACAGTCATTTAAGAAACACCTTCTACATAATCATCATCAGAGAGGCTTCATGCATTAACTGAGGGAAGCAGATGAAGACAATAGCCAAACATTAGGCAAACCTAAGGAAATTCTGCAGAAGAGATGGAGGATAGTAGGAGCCCGAGGGTCAAAGACACCACAAAGAAACCTACAGGCTCATGAGGGATCACAGAGACTGAACCAACTGTCCAGGGGGCCTATATGTGTCCTAGGACCTCTGCATCTAAGTTATGTTTCTGTAGCTTGGTGTTCTTATGAGATTCTGAACAATGAGAACAGGGCTGTCTCTGACTCTAGTGTCTGCTTTTGGGACTCATTTTGTCCTACAGGATTGCCTTAATTTTCTACATGGATGTGCCTAGTCTTATTGTAACTTGAGAAGTCATGTTTGATTGATAACTCTGGGATGCCTGCTCTTTTCTGAAGGGAAACAGAGAAGGAATAGATCTGAGAGGGTGGGAAAATGGATGGGAGGACTATGAGGGAGGAGGGTGAGGAAACTGCAGTCAGTATATCATGTATGAGAGAATAAAAAAAAGAAATAGCTTGTAATAAAAAATAGTCTAAAGAAATCTGGAATTCCTGTAGACAGATAAAGTTAACAGGATTATTTTCAATTTCAACTTGTATGTTTTTACTTACTAACTTATATAGAAAAGTCAGCCCTTACAATATTTTAACTCTCTGAAATAAATTTAAATATAGATCAGTCTAACTATCTTCATGTTGAAGTTAAAATATTTATAAGCAAACTAAAGACAAAAGAATATATACTTTGGTGAACACGGAGTATGTAATTAAAGGCTACTGATTGGCTGACTTCATAAAATTAAATATGGATTAATAACTGATCTATATTTTTGAGGGAGTTCAAGACAAAGTCTCTCTGTGTAGCTCTGGCTGTCCTCAAAGTCAGAGATCCTCTTGCCTCTGCCTCTTGATTGCTAGGATAAAAGGTGTACATCTAGCTAATAACTACTTTCTTGATGGAGAAAGAACATAGAGGAAAAGGCAGGTATACTCAGTGTTCATTACAAAAGTATATATTTTCCAAAATAACTTCTCATTGAAAGAAATAAGCAGAGAAATCACTAACACTGCAAAATGCAGTGTATTTACTAATGTAAAAGTGGTCTCCATAGTCAACTCTCAATGCTTTGAGAACATATAAATAAACTTCAGTGATGGTCACTGCAGAAACTAGAGTATAGGCCTATGTCATTTCTTTTGTATGCACATGGTATGTTGTAACATCTGTGCAGCTGATCGTCCTTTTCTAGGTAACTGGATGTGGTGCAATTCAGAAATCCAGGTTTAGTTGGCAGACAACCTAAAATCATTTGATAGCATTTCTTGTTAAAAAGGGAAAAGTTAAATTTTTAGAATAATATATGTAAAGGAAGGAACAAAGAACAGACACATACATATAAAAAGTGAGTTACATCAATGAAAAAGGGTAAAAAAAAAAAAAAGTCACAGATGAATTCATAGAGGACAGATTTTGCCCTCAAGCAGAAATTCCATGAATTTAAGTTAAGCAAAAGTGCATATTGAAGAATCAACTGTGAAATTGTATTTCATGAACAAAATCTTCTGGGGACTCGGACACACTCTATGGATCATACAGACTACACTTTTCAACATTAAGATTTTATTTAGAAAAAAAAAAAAACTAATCTCCTGCTTTTATTCTGAAGAATTAAAAAGCTAACACTGGATAGTGGAATATACAGGATGAGAAGAATTTAAGGAAGCAAAATATTTCTCTGAGTCTTGACTCTGATGAAAATGGGCAAGTTCTGTTATGGGAAGACATAACTGTTCCTCATTTACTAAAAACTAAGTTCAATACCTGGCTATACATATTTTCTTTTAATGTGTATTTCTCCCTATTAGTGTGAGTCACCAAGTACTTGTTGAAAGGAGTTCAAACTACAATTATTTCCTTCACCATTACCAAATTGTTCCTGGTTGGCAGCATATGAACTGACAAAGCTTAGATTTTGTGTATCAGCTGCCATGAAAATACTGGTTTGTCACTGAACAGCTTGGGACCTGAAACACCTTGGACCAGCACCTTGGAGCCCAGTCCCTCCAGTGGAACACCTGATCCAGTCTTGATGTTGGGGTGAGGAAACTGGATCTGCCTGGAGTGGATGCTGAACTAAGCTACCTTGGGACCTTGGTACCTCCTGCCCTTGCTGGGGAGGAGATAAAGTGATGGGGAGAAGAGAGAGTGACTGGGAGGGGTGGGAGGGGGAAGGGAGTTTGAACAAGGGGATACATGAATAAAAAATATGACTTTATTCATAATTAAAAGAAAAGAAAAGAAAAAAGAAAAGATTTTATTTAGGAGGCTCTTTCCCCTGTGTAGTTGTACAGAAAGTAAAGGCTCTGATAATTTCAGCATAAGCGGTAAGCAGAGATGCTTCACTCTCCAGTCTCAGGGAGATCTATTGCCCACCAGACTAACTTTGTTTAAAAAAAAAATGGAGAGGACAGAGAGCAACAATTGTCATTGCTGAAAACAGTTAATGTGGCTGAACAAGCTTACACTCCCACCAACAATGGAGGAATGTTCCCCCTTGCTCTGCAACCTCTCCAGCATAGGCTGTCATCTGTGTTTTTAGTCTTAGCTATTCAGACAGGTGTAGGTGGTATCTCAAAGTTGTTTTGATTTGCATTTCTCTGATGGCTAAAGTTGTTGAGCATTTTTTCAAGTGCCTTTCAGCCATTTGTAATTCTTCTGCTAAGAATTCCTTTTTCAGTTCTGAACCCCATTTTTGATCAGGTTATTCAAGGTTTTGTGTTCTAGCTTCTTGAGCTCTTTATACATCTTAGAGATCAGTCCTCTATCACTTGTAGGGTTGGTGAAAATCTTTTCCCATTCTGTAGGCTGTTGTTTTGTCCTATTGACTGTGTCCTTGGCTTTACAGAAGCATCTCAGTTTTAGGAGGTCCCACTTATTGATTGTTGATCTTAGTGTCTGCACTACTGGTGTTATATTTAGGAAGTGGATACCTGTGCCAAACCTTGGACCAGCACCAGAGCCCACTCCCTCCAGAGGAACACCTGACCCAGTCTTGATGTTGGGGTGAGGAAAGTGGATCATCCAGGAGTGGATGCTGAATTAAGCCACACTGGGACCTTGTGACCTCCTGCCCTTGCTGGGGAGGAAATAAAGTGATGGGGAGAATAGAGAGCGACTGGGAGGGGTGGGAGGGGGAAAAGGGAGTTTGAACAAGGGGATACATGGATAAAAATTATGACTTTATTCATAATAATAAAAACAGTTCATGTAGAACAAATTCCATACAACAAACTAAATCCACTCTCTAACAAGTACAGCCAAGTCTATTCACGAAACATAACAGTAATAGACTAAGAATATTTCATCGCATGGCTCATAACTATTGACAATGATGGAACACTGTTCTATGAAAAATGTCTTGCATAAGTTGTAGTACCCTAACCAATTCTACACAGTTCTAAAACAAAAATCATAGAATTTCACTATCCATGGGCACCATGTCTACCTGCTGCTTACTTTTATAGATAAATCTCTAAAATTTATATAATTATTTTGTACCACAAATTCTTCAGAGCTATGAAATCATTTTTAAAATTTTATTAGGTATATATGTATATGTGAGTGTTTGCAATATAAGTGAATGTGTTCTTAGACACCAGAGAAAGATAATGGATCCCTTGGAGCTAGGTTTGGAAAAGGAGCTGTGAGCAATAAAACATGGGGAATAAGAAAAAAATTCATGTCCTCCGGAAGAGTGATGAACACTCTAAACCTCTGAGCTGTCGGTCTTATCAACTTAAAGTGCTATCAAATTTGACCAAGGTGAAAATGAGTTAGTCCAAGAGAAAATCATGTCTCTAGATGTAATATTAATATTTAAGGGTAAAATTATGTAGAAGTCAGCATGTGAGGAACAGCATACCCAGTTCACAGCCAATGCCCCCCCCCTCAAATAGTGCAGAATAACAAAATGGAAGGATCTATTGGAACTTTATATACTCTGTCTTAAAAGCCATTGTTTTTATACATTTAGACTAGCAAATAATTATATATAAACATATATAATTATAATAAGAGACTATGTGCCCTTATGTTTAGTAAGTGTCATGATATTTAACTAGTTTAAAAAATATGCCAAGATTACAAACACACACATACACATGCACACACACATACATACACACATGCACACACACACATACACATACGTTTTAATATACACATAACAACACAAGAGTCATTGCTTTAAATAAATATTATCTATATGACACTAAATTCATTTACAATTCTACTGGAAAACACAACTAATAATAATAAGCTCTTAATTGTCAGTTTGTTTGCCAAAAGATTAGCAAGGTTATCATCAAAATTAAACATGTTGGCTCTGGATGCTAGGTAGGGTCTCAAGTCAGTAAGGGTAAATGGAGAATGGCTTGTGATCCCCTAAAGAGTGGGGGCCCTGAATGGCAACACTTCCTTAATGTAAATTTGGACTCTAATATTTAAGGTTCATTCCATGGCCTTCTCCCAATAAATATATTTTCTTTTATGAATTTATAGATTTTTCTAAAGAAATGACAAATAAAGGTAATAATTATAAAATTAAGTGTGTGGGATACATTAAGATACTTAACAGAATACCAAATTACATATAGATTATACTTAAATAGAATAGAATAAAAATAAGAAATTTAAGAAGAAAATGCAAATTTCCATATAAATTATTCATGATGTATACAAAGAAAAATATGACCAATTAGGAAATGTTCAAGGTGCAGGAATGTAAAGATTAATTTAGCAAGACTATAACAGGTTGTCTTTCACTTAGCCATTGAAATTAAAACCTTCAATTTTAATATTTGACTGAAAATATCTATATAAAATAAAACATCATGTTCTTTTATTCAAATCACTTAGATTTCCTACTTCAAATTTAAAACGTATCTCCCAATTAAATGAATTAGAATTTTCAATTTAATTTTTTTTAAATAAAATGATCAAAGATCTTGAAATTTTACTTCAAACAGGTTAAGTAGTATTCTTAAAAATATCTTCAACATTATTTTAAAATATTAAATTAGTGAAGTCAATTTCTTTAAAGTAAAAGGGGAACTGAATTGCCAGATTTAGGACTCTGACATATTATGAGCTTGGAATAAGACAACCGTTAATAGCATTATATCCCTCTGCATCCTAAATAGCAGTTATTGTTAGAATAGTGGACGATTTTTCTCAGGACCAGAAGAAACCCACATAACAATGTTAAGCTACAGAGAGCTGGCAAAGTTGAAAGTAAATGTGTAAAACTCAGATGTGGGAAACATGGATTTCTAAAAGGGACATAAAATCTGGGGTAAGATGAATGCAGTATTCTGAAAACAATTTAAAGAAATTGTGCATTTATTAAGAGAGGAGAAATAAATGCATTTAAGAGAGGGAGATCAGCAGTAAAACTGAGTGAACTTAAACAAACAATGGTGAGGTAGGTCCCACAGGGCCTGTGGCAGGGATCTTTAACACTTGAGAAGCAAACAGAAGCACATGGACATATGTCACAGGTGCTCTCAGAGATGGAAGAGATGTCTGCCACAAAGGACATGTTAGCATATCTGAGGGAGAGACACACAGGAAATGCTGGAGCTTCATTTTCTGATATTATTATTAGTGATAGTAAAACTTTGCTTAATAAAAAAATTATTTACATACTGGTAATTGGTAACCATATTTTAAAAGGCTTGATTATATCATAGTGATTTGCTTTAATAAACCTAAAGAGGTACAGTCTTAGGAAAATCAAGTAAAAATGACAGCATACATTAAATGAAGCCAATACTTGTTGGGTGACCTTGCTGGAATTTATTTTTTCTTTCTTTGGGAACATAATTACTCTTTGAGAAGCACTCTGCATGCACCTGTGTTCTGAGTGTTATTTGTGAACATTTAACAGTTTCCTATCAATTCTGGATTCACTGATACCAAATATCAAATACTGAAAATGTGATCTTCATCAGCAATTACAGTCTGTATGTTCCCATTAAAATCCTTCAACAGGAACTAGTTCTTTCCTCCGGAGACCTCTAACCAGGGGCTCAAGAATGATTCATGTTAGGTTTCAAACCAGAAAAGTAGTGAGCTAAAAAGAAGACCCTGCAAACTATTTAGACAAAGGATTTCAAGTTTTCAATGACAAGTGGCCAGTACTCAGGTGAAGACAACATTCTGTATGTAGCCTCTAAATAAGACTTTTATTTTAAAGTGTTAAAATAAACATCAAAGCAAACAATGGAAAAAATATCATAAAAGAGGATCATATATCCTGATGAAGCAAGGGAACCTAGATTCTGTGGTGACAGTGTTTAGTTCTTTTTTTAGCATTCAATTCTTTGCTTTTCCTGCTTCTCTGAATCACTGCCCAGCAAGACTGTTCTAATTCGTTAGCCCTAACAATAGAAATAACAGTTCTGATATCGGTGTTTCATAAATGGATTTACTTTTCTTAAAATTATATGGTGTCATCGGACATTGATATTTTAATTGAAAATTCAGAAATGTATTTTCAATGTGGGTGGATATGCAAATGCTTATGTTTATCAAATTGACGAGTCCCACAAGATATTTACAAAGAAATCATTGAATACTAATTCCCAGAATAACTCTTTGAGTGCTCCAGCTGAGAAAACAGCTCCTATATTTATTTGAAATGTACAGATCTCAAAATCTTCTAAATGTTTAAATGTATTCAATAATTACAATTATGTAAGGATCATGATTCCATGTTGCTGGTTTAAAAACTGTGGCACAAATAATTTCAATAAACTATTAAATATCAAACTTTACAATGATCAAGTGACTTTACAAATAAAAATCATTAACTATAGAGAAAAGGTGAAGAGAAAGCAATGAATAGATAAATGTCTTTTGTAGCATTCATGAGACATCCCCCCAGAACTGCAAGAAAACCAGTGTTACTGAGTTAAGGCACACGCAATATTCTGAAATAAATGAAGAAAAAGTTGATCCTTCCATGTTAAAAAATAAAAAGAGAATCATTCACAAATTATTGCTAACAAATACGATTATCTTTCTAGGTAGAAAAACTAGAAGATGCATATGAAAAAAAATAATGACTCCAAATTCTATGATGAAATATATGTGCAAATGAACATATCTCATATGTATAGTGAAAATTCATTTCAGAGACTTGAATTTATAACTAACTCCCCCTAGAGGAACACCTGACTCACTCTTGAGGGAGGGGGGAGAAAACTGGATCTGCAAGGAGTGGAGACTAAACTAAGCAATATTGGGTCATTGGCTCAGTGGGTCAGTGGGACCATGGGACTGTCTGCTGCCTGAACAGGGAGGGGATGGGTAATTGTGGAGAAGAAAGAACGACTTGATGTGGTGGGAGGGGGGAGGGACCTTGAATAAGGATATACAAGGATAGAAAGTGTGACTTCTTTGTTAATAACAATAATAATAATAATAAAAGATAAAAAAGAAAAAAATAATAACTTCATCCAACAAAAAGAAGACACATAGAAATTCTTAGGTTATTAGCTTATACCCAATAATGAATGACTTACAGAGACTTTCATCAAGCCTTACCTAGATAGTAATTACCAAATGAAATCTAAGGAAAAAATACAAGTGAAATTCTGAACTCACATAGGTCAAAAACAATGGATTTTGAAGTAAAACTCTTTAGATGCCATGCAATAATTAAAGAGTAAAAACAATGAAATTATAAAATGATAATAATGCATTCAAAGATGTTTTCATCTGGTAAAAATGTTGAAGTTAGTGGGATTCTTAAAATTCATGAACATTTAAAAAACCGACAGCAATGTGGAAGAAACAAACACTCTGATTATGTAGTCAAGGCAATGAAATTGTGCAGACCCCTGGGACAATGAGGGAAATCCTGTTTATTTTTCTGAGCTGTATATTTTGAACTCTAGTCATCATGGTGAATAGTCTAGATGTTTACAACAAAAAAGAGGTTACATTTTAACCAGGAGAAATTAAATACAGAGGATCTAGCATAAATATGCCTGATGCTAGCATGTTACTTAAGATATTATCATTATTTTTATATCCCAAATGTTCCTAATGATTTTTAATCTATTGTATGTAATCAGCTTCCAAATCAGATGTAATGCCCAATTATTAGTCCTGTATAATTTCTGATTTGTGGTTTTTCTTAGATTTTTAAACTCTGATCTTTACAGCTAGAGCTTCACTAACTGTGTTCTTAGCATCGTCCTGTTACATTTTTTGGCTCTTAATAAGTCAAGATACTGCCTTCAGAATCATCGTCATATCCAGAAATAAATTTCTTTTGTTAACAACATGGTCGTAGCACAATTTCATGCTGAAGAAGGTGGACGTTGCTGACTTCATGTCTATGGCGTCACCCCCTTCCTTCAGCTACTTCCTCATACAACTGACAATATTTCCAACATGAAGTGAAAGTGAGCAACAAAACTTATTATGCTGTGTCTCACACACTTTTGTTGACCACAACAGTATAAAACTCCTCCCACAATTATCCAATGCTTAATAGAATATATTTTGAGACATGTCAGTTTTCAGAATTCTATAAGAACATAGTTCTTTATTGTTTCAAACTTCTCTTAGTTTTGATGTTACTATGTTCTTTGATATATTCTACATTAGCTTTTTTTTTTGGCACCTTTTCAATGTATATTTGTGCTATGTCTTCCATAGCACACTGGTAAGTTTTCCATACTTCTGGTCTACTTTTTCTTCTTTTTATTATTTTCAGATGTTCCTGCTACTCTGAAAACTAAAATTGTATTAGCAGATATGTGATGCTGCCATGATGAATTTCTTCTTGATATTATCATCCTAGAATGGCTGTCTTTAATAACTGAGAAGGCTGACCCACATCCTACTTTCCTATTAGTGATCTTGGATGCCAGCAGCATATTATTAGTATATCTTGGAAATGAAGATGTTTTTCAAGTATAATTCTTGAAGCATTTGTTACTATTATTAATCAGCCAAGTTCTATACTTACTTCCAGACTCTAGCATATTTCACAAACACCTCATGGCAATATTTGTGTGTTTATTTTCCTGTAATACAAAATTGAGTCAGGCATATACAATTACTATGGTCCATACATCTGCTATTTAATTTTAGAGAATTGCAGAAATGTCTAATTTCTATCAAAATTTCATCACCTCAATACACTGAAGTCCATTTTTCTTAGCAACATTACTGACTCCTCAGTTCATTTGGAGTTGCTTGGCACCTAACTGTGGCATTTATGAGCTAAATTCATTAGCCTAATCTCTTTCCACAATTTAAGGTGGCTTGAATGTAAATGCTACACTATTCTTTAAAGCTGTTTTAGTAATATGTTCATTATTTTAAAACTAACATTAAGTGAAAACTCCATTCTCATCTGAATAAAAGCTATTTTATATTCTGTTGTCTTATGAGATAAAGCCTATTTGGATTTCCTAGCAGGAAGAAATTTCTTAGTTAATAGTTCCATTTTGTGATACTTATAGCAATAGACTAAGCAACAGAGTTTAAATTGAAAGTATATGTATTTTGAATACTCTACTATTTTATTTATAGTCTCTTCACCACTTTGTAGTACTTATGGCACAACACAGTATTTGTTGAATTTATTTTAACATATTATCATGAACTGATTTATATACATCTTTTTTCTCCTTGATCACACCCAAGTGATGTGTACCTTTTCTGATTGGTTACCTTACTACCACACCCCTCCATATATATAGCTACATGAAACTTTATATGCACCTGTATGTATTTATTTTAATATATATATATATGTTGACATTTGATCACAAATCTGATCTTATCCTACCACACTAAAAAATATTAATTTCTTTAAAGCACAGTATTTTCTTCTAATTTAGGCAGTTTTTCAATAGTTATGAATGCATGAATCATTCTAGTTTATACAAAATTTTATACATTGAAATTATCCACAGGGCTAAAGATATGGCTCAGCAGTTAATAACACTGGGTGCTCTTCCAGAGGTCCTGAGTTCAATTCTCAGCAACCACATAGCTCACAACAACCATCTATAATGAAATCTGGTACCCTCTTCTGGCCTGCAGGCATACATGCAGACAAAACACTATATACCTAATGAATGAATACTTTTTAAAAAGACGATCTATGTATAACTGTATAGGCTCTTAGAAGTCACAATCATGTGTTTAGGAATCACTGAGATAATTCCACAATGACTTTATGTTTGTACAAATAAAAACCACCATAAATTTCATATTCTGCATTCAAACAAGGACATTTACTTTTTTAAAATTCAAAACTTACTTTAGTCCTCTTAATAAATTTAGACAAGACTTATAATTCTTTGCCTGGTTCACAAGGCCATGTTGGATCTGCCTTTCTATCTATTTACTATTTTTAGCTGGTAAATTTAGTACTCACATACAAGAGGAAAAATTGGTACTCACTAAAATGAAGATTGTAGCAACTGAAAACTGATGAAAGAAAATTATTAATCAGATAAAAAGATTGATAAATAATACAAATTCATTTAGCTTTTATATTATTTTAGAATGCATTGGGTATTCAGCTTACTGACAGCCACAGATTTTCAGTCATTTACAAATATAAATACCCACTATATTGCACCATTGCCCACCTTGAGAATCACATTTAGAGAATTGTTCCTTTTCTCCTTCATTTCATCCTTTTATGTCTAAACTTAGAAATCCTTTCCAACTGCATGGCCCAAGCTTATGGTTATCACAGATACTAGTAATTTCATATTTCAAAGTGCTCACAAGGTCTTTGGATGATAGGTACTATGGAGCACAAAACACTATTACCATTTCTGATAGGATTATGTTCTGAATGGAAAAGTATAAAGGAAAGTCCCTAGAGAAAGAGGCACACTAATGGCTTAAGTGAGATTCTAAAGCCTGAAGATAAACTAATTTAAGTCAATGCTGGAAAGTTAAAAAGAGAGTAATTTTAACTGAATTGAATAATGCCACCCATAGTGTAAGAATAGACTTCCATTTGCATAAGATATAATTTTAAAGTGGAGTTCTTGGAAGTCTATGTTCTATATATAATTATCTCAGATCACAACAGGGTCTGGATCCAAAGGTTGCAACATTGCTATAATATATGCCATATATATTTCTTAGAAATAAAACAGGGTAAAATGTTTTGAAGGAGTGGATAAAAATGGGAAAAGGCTTTAATTAAGTAGACAGGAGGAAGATAAATACAGGAGGGAGGAGAATAAAGTAAGATAATAGAATAACAATAATTTAATGATGTCTAAAATTGTCATAAATCATATATCTATGTACCTAAAGTTTTTTTATAATATGTAGAAATCTATGAAGGCATGCATAGATAATTTAAATACAATCTTCCTAGCTGGGCTGACAATATACACCCTGACAGCCATAGACTATTTACCAAAACCTCAACCCTAGACAGAAGTTTGCTTTTTGAGTTTTTGGTCAGGGGCATCCAAGAGACTCCAAAAATATTATAGGCTACAGATATTCCCCTTGTTTTCCTCCTAAAGATAGAAGTTTAATCCCTAATGATGAAGACACCATTCATTTTGGACACAGGACCCCCAGAGGACTTAAATTAGTCTATGAAATGGTTAATCTTTTCCTTCTTGAAGCTCATTTTCATATTTTTTTCCTTTAGTCAGGGAATTTGACTATAGAAATAGTGATGTTAAGAACGAGGCTTGTGACTTGGAAATGTGCATGTTGCAAACTGGTTAATGTCAGGAACCTGGACAAGTTGTAGGATTGGGCTAGTGCAAATTTAGGAAACTGTAGAACTTGCTAGGTCTTTCTACAATAGCTGAGATGATCAAAATGCAGATGGGAGTGAGGGTAGGGAAGGCTGAGTGATGAAGTTTCAAGTGGAATCCATAGGACACTAGGCTAGAAGCCATGGTTACACTGTGGTAGACAATTTGCAACACATAAGCTGGATCTAAAGTGGGTGAACTGTTTAATGTGACAATGGAAATTTCAAGGCAGCAAAATATTGGTTATTGCTGGCTTCTTTTAATAGAGTTTGCCATCAGAATTGACAATAAAAACAAACAAAGCAGAAATGTGTCAAAGACTTGCAGTTTTGAAAGAAAATGTGTATTGTTATGGTTAGGAGAATATGTCCAAGGAAAGTATGATAGCCTGATACACAAAAAACTTAACATTGGTTCTATACTCCAAGAACAAAAGAAAGGAGTGTCAAGAACATCTCAAGAATGGTCAGAGTACCAGAGCTGCAGACATATACACCTTTACTTTTTGTACCTCTGGTATTTTATTTAACCTTCTTGTGTCTGCCTATTTTTACTATTATTCAGAAATAATTTACATATTTGATTTATCCTTGATTCCACTTTGAAATCTATTTATAATGTTATTTATTTCTTATAATCTTCCCTGACATTCTTTTCCTAGCAGTACCATTATAAAATGTGGTAATAATTTTGGTATATATATATATATATATATATATATATATATCCAGAATTATAACAGTTACTTATTCATTTGTGCTATCTCACTTACTTAATGAGAAGATTCTTTTTTCAAGATACTCAGGTTAGTTATTTCCTTTCTATGGGGATTGGCTGCTTGCTGTCGAAATGTACAAGTTTATAAAACCTAGGGAAGTGGTGTTAATCCTGCCTGGGTGTATTCTGAATACAAACATTAATGAGGACATCTCAGACCACCCTTAAGACATGCCCTGGCTGGTATTGACCAAATGACCACTATATACAAAAGTAACAGTCTTTTAAGACTCAGGCCTGAAACAAGGCTAGGTGAGAGGTCAAGGTCAAGTTTGAGGAATAATACAAGACAGGGAAGAATAAATAGTTATTCCAGTAGTTTCACTTATAGGTAATTTTTGTTTCCATCTTTAAAAATTTTTTAAAAATATTGAGGCTAGCACTGTGTTGGTTATTTAACACTAACAGGTTTCTATTATACTGGATAAGTGGACATAGAGGACTTATAAATTAATATACATATATATATATAGCACTCAATTAAACAAGTCTCAGGTAACTGAATAATCTACCATTTAAATAAAGTTATTAAGTAAATATTTAGAATGTGAATTAGGAAAAAATTATGGGAGTTATATTTTTAAAAGGATAGCATCTGAATTAACAGAATTTAAAATATAAAATATAAGCTAGCTAGGCGTTACTAGTTCCACTGAGTAATTAATTTAATAAATCATACCTTACTCCATGATAGTACTTGTAGAGAGAAAAGTAATTCAATTCACAGTTAATATACAATTTTGATAGAAATGCAATTGCCATCATGATGTAATATCACTTGCAGTTAACTAGCATGATTCTTAGATGTGTAAAACATTATTCCAAAAAGCACAATACACCAAGAAATGTAATAAGTTATCAACATTGTTGGCAGATTATTAGTAGAATCATATATGTCAGACTTTTTGTGAATAAATGTGTTCATTGTCTATTTGTACTTGAGGACTGACTACTTGTTTCATTAAAAGAAAAATATACTAAGAACAAAGATCTTATTCATCTTTTTTAGCCAACATGTTAGTAGTGCTATAGAGAGAATTAAACACAGTACCCATATTAATAGCAAAATATTCAATATACACTGAGTAAGAAAAAATTCATAATTGAAATTTTCACCTTATAGCCATAAACTAATATAAAATTATTTCTTTTTGATGCACTCAATGAAAATTATTTTAAATTCTAAACATGAAGGCACAGTGAATAACATTACTATATTAAAAGTTCCCTGTGGTGGAATGTTTTCTGTACACTGTAAATAAAGGACTGGTTTGGCCTATGTAGAGCACCGTAGAAGTGGGTAGAGGATCAGAGTACAGGCAGGTAGAAGGACGGTGGAGTTAGTCGCCATCCAACCAGAGGTACAGGTGAGCCATGGGCTGGGCCATGTGGTGGGAAGATTAACCGAAATGGGTTGAATTAAGATGAAAGAGCTAGCTAGTAATGTGCTTAAGAGATGGGCCAAACAGTATAAAGTATATAAGCGTCTGATTCATTTCTTTAGGGGACAAAAGCCACTGCAGACAAGCTCCCAAACCTCAGGGTCCAAATGGGCCCAGGAAAGCATTCTACAACAGTTCCCAGATATTTTGAAGTCATCACCACTAACTTTGGTTTTGAATAATTTGCAAACTCATTTAATGTGCCTACTTGTGTATGAATGTTTACTATAATAAGCTAGAGCACTTTACAGATAGTCATAATGCAGTGATAAAAGAAATGTCCTTGGATCCCACTCCCCCTAGAGGAACACCTGACTCAGTCTTGAGGTTGGGGGGAGAAAACTGGATCTGCCAGGAGTGGAGGCTGAATTAAGCAATATTGGGACAATGGGATGTTGGGACCACCTGCCAACTCTCCGAGGGTGGGGGGAATGGGGAGTTGTGGAGAAGAGAGAATGACCTGATGTGTTGGGAGGGAGAAGGGACCTTGAATAAGGATATACAAGGATAGAAAGTGTGACTTCTTTGTTCATAATAATAAAGTAATAATAATAAAAAGAAATATCCAACTCAAGACTGAAAGAGATATTATAAATTTCATATCAGGAAACTTTCAGAAATCACTGACTTCCTTGGCAAATCATTTGGCCTTCCCATTGCTCCTGTCAGTTACTTCACAGTGTATCTGTTTCCTATTACTGCAGACGGTCTTTCCCAGATTTCTTAAGATGCTATTTAATATTAAGCTAAGGAAAGCTGACACTACCATTCTTGTCCTGCCAAATATTGGAAAATTTAATTAAATAGACATTTGACTTCAAGAAGGCAATGTTGAAAACTAAATAAACTTTATCCTTTTAACCTTATTGACTGACCAGAGTAACATGAAAACATCAATACCTCTGCACAATGAAAACTGAAATTGGATGAACTCTGTGTCTGTCAAGGATGTGATCACTAATGGAGGTGGTGGAGCCAGGCAGCAAATCAAATTATTCTGATGCAACAGCTTCATCTTTAGACTTCACATAATCTTCATTCTACCACTTTGAAACATCTTGTTTGCTTGCTAATATTGATTTTAGTGGTTCTAACATTATGATACTTAACCATGCAGACTACAATTAAAGCATACTCTACAATTGTTTGTTTATTGTATGCAAAAAGAAGTAAAATAAAATTTGGGCTGTTATAGAATTATCATTTTATCTGATTGTCTAGAAAAGTGAACATGATACTTTAGGTTAATTAAGATGCCTTAATGCACTTCACATATATTCTATATTGAATATATTCTATCTGGGAAACAGATTTATGGTTAACTAAAATTGTTTAAACAAAAAAGCAAATAATAGTCTCTCATATACAGTTCCTAAAGCTAATGGATATTTTACCTGATGGGGCAAAACTTTGCAGTGAGGTAAATTGTAGTAGTTACCACAAATTAATACATTGTGAGAGAAAAGTATAAATGCTGTTTTTATCCTAAGTATTATTTTACAGGTTACCAAATTGCAGATCACCAATTCTTAAGAAGCTAAGAATTGAAATAGCCCTTAAGTTTAAAGACTTTTCTTAATAGACTTAAAATTTTTATTTATTTTTGGCTTACCCTTAAAAATTCTTTTCAAATTAAAATGTAATTACATCACATTAAAATGACTAATTGCCACTGGATAACCAAATGGGAGACAAATATATACTATGGAATATTATAAAATCATGATATTTGCACAAATGGCTAGAACTAGAATACATTATATTAACTCTGGTAGCCCAATCCCAGAAAGACAAATATCATCTCTCTCACTAAATTTTTTTTTTTTTTTTTTTTAAACTTTATTTATTTATTTTATTTATTTGCCTTGGTGTTTGCCTGGAACTGGAACTACAGACAGTTGTTAGCTGCCATGTGGGTGCTGGGAATCGAACCCGGGTCCTCTGAAAGAGCAGACGGCGCTCTTAACCGCTGAGCCATCTCTCCAGCCCCTCTCTCACTAAATTTTAACATTTTAATCTGAGCTGTAAATTATTTTCACTCAGAGAATCATAACAAAAGAAATTACTCAATCGCTTAGGAGCATGAAGAAATTGCTAGAATGATCTGATCAGAGCACACTAATTCCCATTATAAGTCAAATTGTTTCACAATTGGTTCAGAACACCTCAAAGTCAGATGTGGTAAATTGAAGGATTAAGACCATTGAGTTGATCAAAATGTACAAAACTCCACAAATAAAATACAAGTTAAAGCAAGAGATTGAGTTTGGGAGATATTCTTCAACTTTTAACTAATTATTTATACTATAAATGAGAAAGCTGAAGGAAGAAAGAAAAAAGGCAAGAGAAGGTAAGATAAGAAAGAAAAGGGGGAGGAGAAGGTGACAGAAAAAGAAATAGAAGGAAGGAAGAGAATGGAGAGACAGAGAGAAAAGGAGAGGGGTCTAGGGAGAACACTATTAATGCTCAATGAGAAAGAAGATTAACTTGAAATTCATATATTGTAGATCTCTTTACACCATTTGTGAAAAACAGAGAGTAAGAAAACAGAGTATAAGAATGAGTGACAAATGATTGCCAAATATGTGTAAAATATTGTATTCATATAAATCGGAAACTTTGAATGAAATAATTACAAAGACATGGTTGGGCAATTAGACATTATCTAAAAGGTACTAGTAGAATGAACTCCATAAAGGAGGAGGATGACTGCTTCTTTTATCTCTGAAATGAAGTGTCCAACCTCAAAATGAGTTCCCAGTGATTTTTTTAAAAGAACATTGTCATTATATTGATGGGACCATTTCCAGAAAGATAAATACTAAACCTTCAGAGTGTATCACTAGATTAATAAATTTCCTAGAGCATTAATGGCACTCTAGACAGTAGTTCACGTGTGTGAAACACTCTTTTTTCCTCCCCATGAGGCATTTTGGTTGAGTGAGCTCCCTACAAGGGCAGAGCTTGTGAGCTACCCTAAAGTTTATTCAATGATTTCCAAGACAAATCCCCACAAAGACAAATAAAGCATATACTTCACATGATAGCAAAGGCTACCCCACAGATATGATAGGTTACACCCTCTCTAGGAGGGTTAATTATCACAGTTTCAATATCATTTGCTTTCTCTACATCTCTTGAGCTGTTCAGTAGCAGTCATTAGCAAATGGGTTACGAAATGTGAATGGATGAGTGTCCCCCACCCTGCTGTGAGAAAAATAACCAAAGGAAATTATTTACAAATAAATGCTTTATCACATATATAGAAAAAGAAAATTAAATTTCAACATTAGGAAAACTACTGACTCCTTTGCACATTAATCTTGCTAATTGAACTATATAAAAATATTCAAGTATTTCTATACTATCTAACCCAAAGAAAACTATACTAGACAATTATATAGGGAGATAAACAAGATGTATGTATAGTCTTACTGTGCTTTTATAACTATGCATATGTATCTCTCCATAATAAATAATGAAAGAACTGTTAATAATTTGACTAAAATATACATATGAATATATAAAATTTCTATATATGAACATAATACATATGATATAAATATAATATGGAATGAAATAGAAATATATATTATATTTTAATATGTAAGTACTTATATCCCTGTAAAGTCATGCAGTGTGTAATATACATACAAGTAATGTACAGAACATCAGTTATTTTAATGTTAGTGGGATTCATTTCAGTCATAGGAACTTAGGGAAAGTTGAGTTTCATGTTTATGCATTCACATTTTTTATTATTTTCGGCCCCTTTAGAGACAGTGTCTCAGTATGTAGCTGTAACTCATGGCTGGGACTTACTATGTAGATAAGGCTGACCTGAAACACAGAGATCCACCTGCCTCTGCCTCCTAAGTGCTGGAATCAAAGATGTGAGTCACCTCACTGGGCTCTGCTTATTCTCATTTTATGTATGTAACCGTTTATAGTATAATTGTTTTGTTTTCTTTTTAAATCATGTGTATGTTCATGTGACTGAAATTCTGAACATATAGTACTAGTGTTTGATACCCTTGGGGCTAGAGTTATAGACAGTGTGAGATGCCCAATGAGGAGACTGAAACTGAACTCAGGTCTGCAACATAATTGAGATGAGATCTTAAACACTGAGTCATCTCTCCATCCTGTCTGTAACCAGACTTTGAAAAGATATTTTCTGTCTTCCTGTCTTTGTCTCTAAATAGCTTGCATACCTACAAAGCTCTTAATTTTAGATTTCTTACTTTTATTACACTAAAGAGACTTCTGTTCTTTGGCCACCACCACAATACTAATAATTTTTACACCACAGTGCTAGGATAATAATAAAGCAAACCTTAACAAATATAGGCACAAACAAAACATTATAAAAATGATGCACTCTAAGGCAAGCATTATGGGTAGCTGGCAGTGATACTTGATACACATTTGCACTGTGTCTCCTTCCTAGTGACACTAGATCATAGCAATGATTGCATCCCCAGGTCCTGATCAAAATCCTCTTGAAGTCAGTCTAACTTCAGCATTGGAATTTATTTCTTTTAAGTATCACTTTCTGTGAAATAAATGCATTTTATAGAATCATAATAGCTCTCTGTTATGAAAATGTTCATATTTTGTCTATCATAAATAAAGAGATCAATACAAATTCAAAATGACTTGTATTCAAATTATCACTAGATAATCATATTTGAATGAGCTATTTAATTTATATTATGGGACTTCTTAATTACAAAATAGAATCCACTAATGGAACATATTGCCCATAAAAACACTTTATAAAATATTTTAGTACAATTTTGGCTTATGCACTAGAACTTTAAACAGCATCTACCATTAGTACAATGCTGTTAACTATCCATGTCAATTTCTTGTTTCCTTTTATGATTGTGACAAAGGAAGAAAATCAAGTAGAGGACTCATCAGCTATTTTTATTAAGCATCTCAGAATATTCTTCTTCGATCATTTGTTTGCTGAGCTGTCGGCTTTGAAGTCACTCCAGCATCCACTCCAATCAGAGAAGGAGCTGCTAAATGTTTAATGATTAATTTGCATCGAATAGTTACTTAGCAACCATCCCTAACATAAAATTAGATCTGAATTTCTGTGAAGCCTACAGTCTTATTAAAGTGTTCAAAGACAAAGAAATGCTAGTCAATGCCAAAATGTTAACTCATAAAATCATATTCACAGAGAAAATTTTAAGTATTTAAATCAGAAATTACACAAAAAATTTTTTATGGCTTGGTGTTAGAAATTTCATGAGTAAGTTTTTAAACATAAACTGAGTATCCATGATGAAAATAATGAAAGAAAGCCTCTATTGTGTTCTGATAACTTCTAATTCTACTGCATAAATAACTCATTTGAACAGTCAGTACAACTCTGAGGTGATTTCTTGTATTGAGAAATAACTCACTTTTCTAAACCATCAGATTAATTGGAATATTTCAAGTAAACAATGAAATTCTTCATCCATAATATTCATGAAAAAATGGAGGAGGGCTCCTGCTTCCTGTAAACCCAGTGGAAAAAGAAAGAAAAAGGAACAGAGGGAAGAGGGAGGAGAATAGGAAGGAAGGAACTGCCATCCTTCTTATAGGTTAATGCTAATTAGTCTTTATGTTCAACTCTTTTATAATTAACAATAATTGATATTTTAAGTGGTTGATCCATACTGGTTTTAAATCTACAACCTAAAGATAAAAATAAAACAACATCACTTTGGAAAATATCACCTCATAACTTAAGGAACAGCATCTAACAAAAGTAACAAACATCATGAAATGTATATTAGATTCAGCGCTAGTGAAAATAAATGAGGATCAATACTGATCAATAACTAAAGGACTGCCCTAACGACAGGATAACATGTTTCTTATTCTACGTTAATACTTTGTAGTTAAAAGAGTATCACAGGACATCTAATGCATAGCTACTATTCATAATTGATGTTTTCCTAGCTTGATATTTTAATCCATTTAATATAAGCAATTAGGTAGTACCTGATATAGTAGGATGAGGAATTCTGGATTTGATTTTAAAATATGAGAAATGTTATTTTTCAAGCATCATTTTTTTCTTGAAGTTACTACAATTGGGTAAGTAGTTAACAACAGATCTAGAAAAAACATGTGCTGCCATACCAAAGTCTTCTCAGATTTCAAAATAATCTTCCAACTATAATTTTATTAGTTTTTTTACAAAATAGAATAGAAAAAAGCCTTACAATCAAAGCAAACATATTCTACAGTTCACCTCCAATGACTGTGAATATGATCTCACTTCTGAAATTTTCCTGTTATCTTGAGTAAACAACAGTAAGTGGGCTGTCTAAAAGATAAGAACAACAGGAAAGGAAGAGGTCAGGGAAAACAGTGGAGTTCAGAGTGTATAGAGAGATTTATTCCTCCCTTTGCTCTATAATTCCATTAGGCTTTTGTTTGCTTTCTTTGAGGACAACATTTGACTTCTCTGAACTCTCTCTGTTAACTGAGCACCAAACTCATTTCAAGCCCATCTAAATACTTAAACTGAAAAAGTTTTCCTACAAGAATCTGGATGCATGTCATAAAGCTTCTAAGAAGCAAATGGTTAGATTGAAGTGATTTACAATGTTGGGAACATCAAAGAAAACTGAACACCCACCATCCCTAAAAATTCTCATTTGCTGTCTTTATTCAGGCAATTTAAACTAAATTTATGGGAATGGCCATGATGCTCAGGATGCAACCATATGCACAGAAGGATTGCACTTTCATAATATTGAGAAAGTTGAATTTTTGATATTGCCATATGTCATCATTAATTGCCTTAATTATAGGCCATACTGATGGCAAATGAGGACCAAAATATCATGCCGTCACATTAAGACCATTTGTATTCTGTAACTCCTCTGAGAAAAGCTAAATTAAAATGAGGTACTATGTATAATGCCAAATTTCAATTAGAGAGAATATGTTTTCATCTTTTACATTTTTGAAAGTAAGTCTTAATCTCCCTTTCATGTCTACTTTCAAAGAGATTATTTTGGAAACTTAAACACTGTTGCAAGAAAGAAAATAGAACTCTCAACTGGCATCAGTCAGTTGGTTGTAAGCAACAATGTTCATCCATATGATAATCATTAAAAGATAGGCTTGCCAGACACTGTTGACTCCCCAGACTTGCCATGGGAGGTCTTACTCTCTCTGAAGAGTAGATAGGGGATAGAGGTGAGCGGAGCTGAAAGGCGAGTACAGACAGGGAGAACTGTGTTTGGTATGAGAAATGAAAAAAAATTAAAATAAAGTAAATGATGGGTTTATATTGCTCAGTTCTTGAACTCTGCTATTAGAACATAAAGACTATATATATATATATATATACATTTAAAGAGGTATTTGTTGAAAGAAATGAAGGATGATGGCACATGAACACATTTGAGAATACTGATGATCCTTAAAGAAAAGAGAAATTACTAGACATCAGGAAAATGGGACTGACAGTAAAGACAACAGTACCAAAAGCTAAGCTGGGTAGAGGAGGAAGGAAAACAATATTCAATGCCCAAAGATGCTGCATAGCTAAAGTTACTTTTGAGTAACAATCAGGACCAGGAGCCAAATCTAGAGGGAATATAGATGGACATTCAGGTAAAGCAGATGACATGTGAGCTGAAGGTAAATTTGGGAACTTTTGCTTACTTAGCTATATCTCTGAGGTTAAAGATATAATTCTTTTAAGAAAAGGCTCACACTGTTATGGAATTTCAAGCCATAGGGTGGGATGGCACTGACTGCTGAAGATAATGAACACATAATCTGGTTGCAACTAGCATATTAACCTGACTGGTTATGATAAATCTAGAGTTTACTATATGTGGCCATCACTATACAAAGCATTAGACATATGTTCATTTGGTTTGACAGACTAAAATTATAATCCTTATTTTTTATTGTTAGCCAGAGTTATGAAATTTTATAAAGCATCCCCATTTTGTTTGAGCATTCATAATTCCCCCCAAAATGAAGTAATTTGCTCGCTAGAACTATAACAGCTCAAATTTCTTGACTCTCGATTTTTTGACCCTATGAAGTCCTAATAATGTCTGGTGTAAGAGCTGATTTTCATCACCATAGCATTCTCTTAACTTCTTAGTCACTCATTACCTCTAGCAATGGTCAACTGAGAGCCAAAGAAAACACTTCAATCTCCTCCCTACCATCCTGCTTTCTGCTCTATATGTAGCCCACCCTTTAAGTAGACAGTAGGCTTTGGTTCTGGCACCAGAGACCCTTTCCTGTAGTGTCTGTTTTTCCTCCTGAATGAAAGCCTGAACTGTCTTTAAGTCACCCACTCCTTTTTCTGTTCTATCCTCTGGTCAACCTGACGCCTAATAGTCAAATAGCTTCACTAGAACACAGCTGGTATCTATGGAAGGAAAATGTAAAATGAACATCGTGTGACTCCACATAACCCACTAAGTTATCTTCCGTGATGAATAGGTGAACTCAGTAAGGCACAGTCAGAAAAAATGGGGGAGAAATCTAAAATTATAAATATGCATTTACTGTGAAGCAAATACATTTATAATGTGTCCTACTAAGGAGTAAATCATATTGAGTTTCCCTCCCAGTTTTTGATTCTAAATTGATATGATTACTAACAGCATTATAGAATGATGGCTAGATTATAGGTTTTCTTGGAAGCTAGAGACCAGTCACATTCACATTATTGGAAGTACTGAGACTTTGGCAATGTTTCAAAATTACAAAGCCATATATATTAAAGAAACTAAGTTAAATTAATAAACATACAGCAGAATCAGAAATACATAATTATGTATTTAATTCAAATATATATGTAGCTACTGAGGGAAAATTTTGTCCTTTTAAAGACAGAAAATTTAAATAAAAACTCACTACATTTATATACTCATTAATCTAACTCATATATTCACAACCAAAAGGTTCTACTGATACTAATTTTGGTGCCATATACAAATACAATGTATGTGATGTATAGAAGTTGGTTTCACTAACTACTAATAATACTTGGGTCTTTTTTTCTTTTGGATCAATTATTAATATAGTCTTAAAGAGAATGAATTAAAATAACTTTGTATCTACAAGGTAAAGTATGAGGAACACACATACACAGAGTAACCATACCAATTGTCTATGATTTCCATTTTGTCAATCACTGAATTCATCAATATTGCTTTTGAGAAGCTATTTGACCTAAATTGTTTTTCAGTTATTCAGTGCATATTTATTGAATGTCCACTACATGTCTGAAAAGGGATTGAAGTATTGGAAACTACAATAAATCTTAATATTTCTTAATCTTAAAAATTAAAAATATTGGCTAATTTCAGTACAGCAAATTCAGAAATATAAGATCATTTAATAACATACTAAAAACCAAAGTACATATATTAGAATATGTATGAATTTGACCATTACTTACAAAAACAGATTTAATTATATAAATGTATTCAATTACTTAAATATAAAAAGTTAAAAGTTTAATGCTAAATGTAAAATTAATTTTTCTCACTGCTAAAGAGACAAAACTAAAATTTGTCATTTTTTATAAATAAATAATTTTACAATAATAATCATTATTCATGTCTTCTCATAAAGACATTACTGAAGTCCATATTAGGATGGCTAATGTGAACAGTGGAAAAGTCTTAAGTTCTATAGATTGCTTTAATCAAACATTCGTGTGTAGGAGGTCTCCAATTACATATTTCCTCCTTTAATTTCTTAACAAAAACACTGTAAGATTACAAGAACATGTAATGTGTGCTTTATACTTCTAAAAGAGCCGAAGAGAGAAAAATGGGATCATGAGGGGAGACAGGCACTTCTGTTGGGTAATGTGCATGAAATTTTATGCCTTGGAAGAAACTCAATTTGTCAGCAGGATACGAAGGAAAGATTCTCTCCTCAGAACACTCCAAGTAGGAGGTTCATTGTTTTATTGTTTCCTCCCTTATACAAGTGGTCCCTGTAACTTGGCTAAATGAAGGCAGCTCTACTTGAAGATGCCACAATCACAACTTCAATTCAGGTCAGAAAGGGTGGGGAGCTGAAGAGAAAGGGAGACAGATCAAAAATGAGGTGTTGGTAAATGGCAAGGTTTAACCCTCTGAGTATTTGGGTCATTTCCTGGGAAGAAAATACCTGCTAAGGAGGAAAATCAGACCTTAAAAGAAAATGCAGACACTATAAAAGCCACAATGGAACTAAGGTGTGACAAGAACAGAGGAAGGTATTGATTCACCTGCCCCAAATTTCATTAGAAACTGGAAACCTGTGAACATTGACAAGAAAAGACAGAATGAGTTAAGAGGTTTTAGTAAAGGTTAAATATAACTTTAATGGATGTGGAAAAAAAAAAAGTACAAAGCACCAAAAAAAGCAATCTCACTAGGTCATAGCAGTCACTAAATTTTCTCGCCCCTCCCAATAACATCCTCAAAGGAAAGTGATATTTGAATAATTAAGATAAAATTTTATATAAGCTACATCTATTCATTGAATCCTAGAATTCTGTTTAAAACATTACAAATTGTTCTGGGAATAGATTTCTATCACAGAACATTGATCATGGTCAGGATGCTGAGACATGCTCATCAGTTTACTTCCCTTAAGTAATACAATAGCCAAAACTGAATTTTAACCTACATTACCTCTAACATTCTTTATTATCACTAATAAACTTTCCTATATATTTTTGCTAGCCATGAAAACTTCTTACAATGAAAGTCAATATTGGGTACTATAAAGAGTTTATTCAATTGTTGCTTTTCCAGAAGCTCTGATGTGCGTTCTCAAATCAGTTGACTCACAACTGCTGTCATTTCAGCCTGAAAGCATCAAACATCTTCTTCTGACTTCCACAGTCACACCCATACAAGTGACATACACTCATATAGACATGAATAAAAATAAATCTTTTGAAAAAAGATAGTAATACCTAGGACCAGCGAGATGGCTCAATGAATCTGGCTTCCTGATGCCTGATGACCTGAGTTAAACCTCTGGAATCTACATATTGGAAGATGAAAATAGACTCCCACAAATATTCCTTTGATCTCTACACATGAACCGTTGTGTGTATGTGACTACACAGACATGCACACAAATAAAAGAATGAATTAATATGAAAAAACAATCAATATTGCTTGTGAATTATATATAGGGTATCTTGGTTCATTTTTGTAATTTCAACATGAGATAGAGGAAGCTCAGGTGATCTAATGCCTGATTTCATGTAGGCAAGTTTGTAGGACAATTCTTGATTAATAATATATGTGGGAGGGTCTGGGACTACTATGGACAATAACATTCCTGGACAGTTGGTCCTGGATGATATAAGAAAGATGGCTAAGCAAATAATAGAGAATAAGACAGTTAGTAGTGTTCCTTTAATTCCTCTGCTTCAAGGCTCCTGTCCTGAATTCCTGTCCTGACTTCCTTTCATTATAGACTGTAAGCCTCAATACTTCCTGTACTCTCTAAGTTACTTTTGGTCATAGTGTCCATCACAGCAATGGAAAACTAACACATCATGAATGAATGTGTTCAATTATTTAAAAAGATAATTTTGTAGCTATAAAATTTACTGTGCTTATCACTTAAGGATGATACATCCTGAAAAATGGCATCATTTGGAATCTGTAATTATGGGAATGTCACTAACCTTCAGAAACCTTTATAGTACAGCCTATATACTATGTATCTTAGACTACACTTGTGTAGCTAAGTAAGGCTTGCAGCTGTAGTAAAATGGTATTTGTGTACCTCAATATATCTAACCACAGCAAAGTTAGAGTGAATGTACTAGGCAAGTAGGACTTTGTAGCCCTAATGTAGCATTATAGAACCATAGTCATAACTTTAACTTTGTCATTCGTGGATTTCCATGAAGAAGCATATATAGATTCTACATTACATTGCCTTTGGTCTCTGTGTGTGTCTGTGCTTTTGTGTTTGTGTGTATGTATATGTTGCAATGCTACTCAGGGACATGAGTGTATGTGGGGTACGAGTAAATGTATGTACACATGTGTATATTAGAGCATAGCCCTGCTTCTTGTTCCTTAGGTGCTGTCTTCTTTTTTGACAGGTTGCCGTCTTAGCCCATAACTTACTGAGAAGTCTAGGTGGCTGACATAAGAATTCCAGGGACCTGCCTATCTCCATATGCCTGGCGAGTACTATGTTGCAAGTGAAATCAGATTGAGCTCAGGTCCTCAGGTTTAAAAATCAAGCATCTTAAAAACTGGGCTATCCTCACACCCCGCAGGTTAGGAGCTTAAAATTAGAATAAAACTAGAAATATCTATTTGTTTAGCAAACAGACTATGAAATTACATGGACTGTTTGTTTATCCCTTGAATGAAATTTTTCAAATGAAGATGGAACTATAAATCTCAAGTATCCCTAACACAGTAAACTTCAAAGTTTTCTGTAATAAAACAACTTCTTAATTCACTATAGATAAGAAGCTAATTATAAATTACATGAAGCGTTTTTAATGACACAAACTAGTTTATACTCTATAGTTTTATGAAGTGTTTGGAAAAACAAGCCTGCAGAAGTTTCATGAATCTAAGAAATACAAACTGTTTAAAACACAGCTAAGAGGTTAAGAAGATAGGATTGGCTCTGGGAAACACCTGGTTACACTACCTGGCATTACTGAGTAGGAATAAATAAGTCTCAAATAACTTGTGGGGAAAAAAAATCTATAAAGCTAAATAATAGCTCCTTGAAAATGGGTGTTGGAGACAGATAATGTCTTAGGTCTGCATCTCTCTAGTTACATTGCACACAGGGAATGTATCTAACATGCTGAACATGAGGTTCTTTTGCAGTAATATGATGATGTTTATAATTTTTAGAGAGATCCTTGTGAGTCTATATGTTAATGTATGTAAATCTTTAACCCATGGGAATATGGCACGTGATGCCACCACTAAATCTTAGTAAGTGACTCTTTCCAGAATTGGGAAAACCATGCATTTTATATTGAAGAAAAGGAGAGTTGGGTATTTAGATTAGAACATATTAATATATCAATGGGACACCTATAGGGGAAACTATAGAGCATGTTAATGTCTATATGGACATAGAAATCAGCTATTTTTAAAGTAATCAGATTGTATCATAAATCTTTCATTTTTTATCTCACTGTACTGTTAATAGAATGCAACTTGTTGACAGGCTTTGATGTATGGGTTGGTTGGGTTTAGAACTGTTTTTCCTGAGAGGGAGTTTCATGTATCTTAGACTGGCCCTGAACTTGCTAAGGATCACCTTGAACTTCTGATTCCCCTGTTTCCATCTGCTTAGCATTTGTATTACATATATGGACCACCATGCATGTTTTATGATGTTCTAGGGATTGAATTCATAGCCTTGTGAATTCTCAGCAAGCACTCTGTTAATTGGGCAGTATCCCAGTCCCTGTTTCTGCCTTGAGTGATTTTCTTCCTAAAATCATGTTAAGTTTATTAAATGCATTTCAACTCTGCACAACTCTTTAAAGCAAATAAATTGGAGATAATTTAAAATCAACTCAGATATGCACAACAAATTCATATAGTATCAAGTAGCTAGTAGGTATGCCTAATTTTGTAATTCTTCTTTAGAAAAATAACCACATGAATAACATACTAAGATTTTTTAAGACAGTCAGAAAATTTTATGATTATGAGAAACTCCAAATACAGATATTAAGAATCATGTCTTTCAACAATGAAAATTTATGAGAAAAAAGATATGTGATAAAGAACATCCTTTTATACAAAAGAGTGTGAGCAACTTCTTATTTATAATGAAGTGATTTTTGCAGAGGACATTTCAGGATAAATCTGTCAGAGTCATTTAGAGTTGTGATCCTCAAAGAAAGCTGATGAAATACAGAAGACTGAAGAGACAGCTGTGAACTGTTTCATTTAAAATATAAAAAAAATTACAATCAGACAATTCATCTTTTTTTTCGCTTTACAATACAAAAATTAGAATATTAATGTAAGTTTTTTGGAACTATTTTCATTTTAGAAAAATTTTGTCTAATGTATATTTTTCATAAAATGCCTTAGAAATGCATTCTACATACTTCACAAAGATATCATTATGCAAGCAACGTAGAACTGTCTCAGTTCACAGATGCTTTATGCATTTCATTTGCTAAAATGGAACTGGTCAACAAAAATGGTCAGTGGGAGCTTTATACTTTTCACACAGGCCCCTGTAGAGATAATAATATACAAAACACAACTGAGAGTTCAATTAAATGTATATACTTAAATACATTTTTCAGAACAAAGAAAAATAAATACATGAAATTCACTGAATTCTTACTACTCAGTCATGCTATAATGACTAAAAATGAAATTTCATCTTGTTTCATTATTATTTTTATATTATAATTCATTTCTTGTTAGCCAAAATTTTCTCTATTTTGGAAGCGTGCGCACTTTCAGCTCATGAGTCATGTGCTGCTTCTTGAAATAAGCATGGATGAGCAAGCTCAGAGCTGTCTCTTGGCACAGGAAACCTGCTGATCCCCAGATATTTTTCTCCTTCTGAGACATCAAAGGAAGTTGGAACCTGGGATTTGTTTATGATCCCAGGTGTTCTCTATCTCTGGGATGAGCTGAATATCTAATATGAGACTACAGGATTTCCTGTGTGATTTTCACTACAAAATCTCATGAATAATTAAATACTAAGAAAAAAATCTTTTGTGATGGTGAATCTTCCTTTGGGATAAGAAGTTAGAAAGTACTCCATTTCAGATTATTTCATTCTTCATTAATCCTGAAGGAAAAAAAAACACATTGCTGCTCTATATTATGGTTGATCTAAAGGCTGCAAACATAATTCTCAGGAGTGTATAAAACATACTCCGAAGTGTTTCTTACTTCATGCTCTCTATACTCTCCAGTAAGTACCCTATGATTGAATATGCATCGGATATTCAAACATTTGACAGTACATATAACAGATATAATTAATCACACAGATAACAATCTGTTTTGATGTTATTATCCACATAAGCATATAACATTACTGGCAATTTCTACTTGCTCAAATTTGGAGAGAGTCAGAATGGATATACCCCCCTCACTTTGCTTTTCTATGCATTGCATGTTCTTGCATTAGAAACATTGTTAATACCGTCATTAATGTACATAAATACATCATCAAAATCAGATACTGTTGAGACTTGCAATGTGGGAGTGGCCTAAGATCTGTAATTCTTATATCTGTTGCATTTCTTTATGTGATTATTTTATGCCCTCCTAGAGAATTTGTCAGTACATGCAAATTAAAGAGTAGTAATTTTTAAAGAAAAGTATAGAAATATACATACTATAGGGAACACATTCATACTGCACTTCAAGGTATTTATAAGTTCCTGGACATGGGTCTGGAAAAACATCAGGACCTGCCACCACAGCACACTGGGTTCTGTTATTGCATCTGAAATCAAAAGAAATAAAAGAAATTGTAAATTTATGCAAGCTTAAATCATGCACACCAACACTGACATTATTTTACTTTCAATTATGTACAATTAGAGATTTTGCTGACCAAGAACTTCTGATTCATTAAAGGAGTATCTGCAGTGTGTGCTAAAAATTAAAACACAAACATCTATTTGTGTGTTTTGCTCATAGTAACATATTTGCTTGAACAGAGCATAATTTTAAGGTAGCAGTTAAATATTGCTGAAGCAATACCATGTCATCCATGATATACTGGAAATGTAAACACTGGGTAGGATTATTTAAGAGGAAATAACTAATCCCACTTCTAAAACTATACTTAACAGAATACAACAAAATATTTATCTTAGCCAGTTGTAAAATAAATTCAATAGATGCAATAAAATTCATTTTAAATAAGTTTAAAAGTTATACTTAAAATCCTGTACCACCCTTAAGAGTTAAGCAAAAACTTATTATTTAAGAGTCAATTTTTAATATTTTACCCATGGAAGGATAAAAAATGCTAGCATGCTGCCAGGAGGCCATGTTAAGTTTATTGAGGGAACAGGCAGGGGAGGGGAAGAGAGAGAGCTTGAGAAAGAGAAAGGCAGGGAGAAGATGGAGCAGATAAGGAAAAAGAGAGTATCTGCCACATGGTTGGGACGCTTTAAAGGGTGACCATGCAGACACACCCCAGGTGTGGCTCCACTTGCCCCATCAGATCACCTCTGCAGGTGGGGCATGGCCACAACAGGCACACAGCCACGCCCACGTTAACAACAATGAGATGGTTCAGCTAGTTAAATTGTTTGATGTCAATCAAGCCTGATAAGTTGATTTTGATTCTCAACAATTATCGGGTAAAGGGAGAAAATCTATTCCTGCGACACCTTGGCATGTGCACCCACACACGTAAGCACAAACAAATGTAAAATATCATTATCTGATCACTTTAATATAGAAATATTATTATTTTGCAGATCTAATATTAGCTGCATATTTTATATTTATATTACTATATTTATAATAACACTATTTTTAAAAACAGATTCTCCATGTTTCTTTTATTCCATGTAATAATGACACCAGCCCCACAGATTACGTATCATGTCCATCTAAGATGAGCTTGTAGCTAATGAAATAGCACATGGAAAGAAGCTAAAAAATCTAAAAATACCATATCATTTGTGGGATGCTTTATCTAAAACAGCATTACCTTATAATATTTACAGTTTTAGTCCAACAGTTAATCCAAGAGTTTTAGTAAAATCCTTTCTTCTGATAATCTAAACGTAGAAATGTTCACATATATCCTATATTGTACTACTTTTATTTAATCTCGTTTTATCAGTTTATCAACAAATGAAGCTGTTTACATTTAGGATAAATACTGTTACGTTCTAATGTATGTACATGTCCTAAAACAATATGCCCATATATCAAGGATTTTTATTTTTGGTCATCTAACAGAGTCACATATTTCATTGTTTGAATAAACAGTGGTCTATTCTCATTGCATACTTCAGAAAGGCTATCTGAAGGAACCATTTGGCAACTTGATCTCCAGCATGCATTCACCTTGTTTTTCTACAACTTTACATCCTTGATCAGGATCTGTCTCTTTCGACCACACCCCAGACACAGGCAACCTACATTCTATGCTCTATGTCTTTAGGACTGATAGACATATAGCCCCAGAATTGGGCTTAAAAAAAAATCTGCACACACTGCTTAGAAAAGAATTTTAGGCCTGTAACACCATACAAATTATAACAGTGAATTCTAAGTTATAAAATTTCCATCGTTGAAATATGTAACAGTGGCTGGATAGAATTATGAATATTTTCAATTGAAAATAAATGGAACTGAATCTGTATTACTTTATTATCATCTACATATGCCCACATTTGGAAGCCAAGTCTCCTTCACTTGTATGTAGAGTGAATCAAACAAATGAAAGAGTCTGCTTAAATTCATTATCTCCAAGTGCAGTAAATAGTGATCTCACTATTCTCTGAAAGTGAAAAGGCAATCATTCACACAACCACCTTCATTATATAAAATGATAATATATATTCTCTATTATCCTCCTAGAATATATAGTATGCTCATTTACCTTGATATATCATACCCCTTCTAAATTGTGTAGTACACTGTATATATTTCATATAATGATTTTGTATAATATGATATGCTAATAGTATATTCACGAAATCTTAACCAAAAGATATGTTAACATATATTTTATATGCCTATATTTTTTTAAGTGAGTGGCATATCGATTTTCACAAGTGGTAATTAAGAAAGACATTAGCAACTAATATATTTTCTTGGATTACTTGTATTATCTTATTGTCTGGTTCTTGTCAGAGGCAAACTTCATAGTATTTCATGAGAGTGATAAAAACAATTCTATTAGTCTCCGAGCTACAAAATGGTCTCTGTAGCATGATCAGCATAAGATAAAGGATGCCATATAGTCATTTAGTTGGAAAAAAAATACTTTGGTGTTTCCAAGATAGCCTTATAAACAAGAAACAAAATAGATCAGAATTGTATTTTGAAAATAAAAATAATTAATTTGCATTGTATATTAACAGTATTATTAGAACTTCGAAAATTCATGGTATGTGAGGGGAAATTTCTTCCTCTTTTACATATGGGTGTTTAATAAAGATCTAAAAACAGATTAACAGTCAAATGACTAATTGTGAGTGTGTGTGCGTAGATGTGTGTGAGCATGTGTATATCTACTACATGTATATAGATTTGACTGCTTTTAAAACCTATTAAAGGGAAATGGAGATATGGCTCTGCAGACGAGAGCACTTGCTGCTTTCCAAGTGACCTGCGTTTGGTTCCCAGGACCTATATGGGGTGACTTAAAACTGCCTGGAACTGTAGGTCCAAGGACTGATGCTTCTAGACTTCCTATGTACCAGCATTGCTATGGGATAATGTCCTGATACATAAATATTTGTCCCTCCTACTGATTTAATAAAATGCGGATTGTCCAAAAGGCAGACAGGAAGTGTGAGTGTGGCTACCAGACGAAGAAAACTCTGGGAACAGGAAGAGCAAGGCAGAGATGACAGAGAGATGCCAGATGAGAGAGACATCAACATATGCAGAGAAACGACAAGATGCTGCTCTGAGAAAAGGTACTAAACCATATGGTTAAACACATTAATGAAAATAGATTGAGCTAAGATAAAAGAGCTAGCTAGCAATATGTCTGAGCCATAAGTCAATCGTCATGAAATTAATATAAACATTTATGTCACTATTTGGAGCTAAGCAGCAGCAGGATTGAGAGAGGGGCTGAACCTCAGGGCTAGGCTGGAAAGTCTGGGCCAGAAACTTAATTCTACACAATAGTTATATGCACATGTCCAACACAAATTAACATACTTACAATGACAAAAATAATTCTTAAACATAATTCAAAAGAATGTGTAAAACAAATGCAGAGCTTCTTTATTTTGTTTATATCAACACATGTGTTCTTTTCAGCCTTGATCAAAGAAGCTTCCTTTTTCAGTGAACAGCTATGAAAGAAGAAACTCCTCTTCATGTCATGACATAGGTAATCACAAATGCACAGTTGCTGCATTTGACTGCATTGGATTTCCACAAAACTGGGCCTGTTAAAAGTCAGTCATGATACGAGAGTGGTTCATAGGTCCCTATTTCTTTCTGCTGAACCATCAGCCACTGGTACAATCACCTTCAGGTTTAAAGCCACTGAAGAGCTTACTGTACCCTTGTTCTTACAGACTTACATGTATACTGCATAACTCAGATTACCCAAAATGATAATATCAAAATAAAATAAACCCTCTTCTATACTCTACTTTAATAATAAGGAAAATGTATTCATAGTATAGTCAGCAGACCATCTTACTCAGAATAGTGATCCAAAGAAGTGATGATTAGGTCCTTTCAACATATCCATTGTGAAAAGAATCACACCTGTGAAAGATATCCACAGACAGATTGTATACCATATTGGAGCCACAGAGGTGATTATTCTCACTAAGATCTCATAGGTTAGCAGACACTATCCAGATAAGTTTCTGGTAGCCAGGTGAAAATGAGGTGAGTACAGAATGGGCATCCAGCAGGCAAACAACAACATTCAAATTATACTCTAAAGTTTCATCCTCCACCTGCTGCCATTCCCTCGTGTTCAGAAGAAATCAGGCTAAATTTTTTTTTAATTGACTACTTCATATCTTGGTACAAGTAAATACATTAGAATTTTTGCTAGAATTTTATAAGTGCTGTGTTTCCTATAAGATTCCTCCATAGTTTTTAAAGAACATTTTTTTTTGCATTTTAAGATATGCACATATTTTTTGAAGTGATAATTACATTTCTATATAAACTGTACAGAAGCTAGTCACCTATGATATCTAGTGCAATCTAAAGATATAGGTTCAAAATACAACTGCATATCACCATTTGTCTCCTGTTTCTATTAGGATATATTTCACTCTTTTTTACAATAGGTCTATGTTCTACATTTGGAAGAAGCCTAAGAAATTAGGAAGAAAATAGTAAATTTATGACAATGCATGAATGACAACTATTTAGGAATACTTAAAGGACAAAATAAAAATTATACTAGAAGTTCTTTAATTATTAATTTTTGGTGAAATTTCTTTTTATTAATGTTTTTATAATGAATAAAGTTATATTTTTTATCCATGAATATCCTTGATCAAGCTGCCTTCCCCCTCCCACCTTTTCCAGTCACTCAATCTCCTCCACATCACTTTACCTCCTCCCCAGCAGGGGCAGGATATCCCAAGGTCAAAAGGTGGCTTAGTTCAGCATTCACTCCTGGCAGATCTGCTTTCCTCACACCAACATTAACACTGAGTCAGGTGTTCCTCTGGAGGGAGTGTGATCCAGGTGCCAGTCCAAGTTGTTTCAGATCCCAAGCTGTTCAGTGTTTGTGGTTTACAGCTTGGACATGCTTTGCTTTTGCTTTTTTCTTTAGCGTCTACTAATGAGTGAGTACATCCCCCGCTTATCTTTCTGGGTATGTGATACATCGCTCAGGAGGATATTTTCCAAATCCATTTATTTGCCTACAAATTTAAGGATATCATTTTTTTCTTACTGCTGAGTAGTAATACTTTGTATAGATGTACCACAGTTTGTTAATCCATTCTTCAGTTGAGGGGCATCTAGGCTATTTCCAGGTTCTTGCTATTATGAATAATGATGCTATGAACATAGATGAGCTAATGCCTTTGGAGTGCAAATGTGCATATTTAGGTATACACTCAGAAGTGGTATTGCTGGATACTTGGGGAGACTGATTCCAAATTTTCTGAGGAACCACCATACTACATTCCACAGTGGCTGAACAAGCTTATGCTCCCACCAACAATGAAGGAGAGTTCCCCTTGCTTCACAACCTCTCCAGCATATGTTGTCATCTATGTCTTTTATCTTAGGCAATCTGACAAGTATAAGGTGGTATCTCAAAGTTGTTTTGATTAGCATTCCTATGATAGCTAAAGATGTTGAGCACTTTTTCAAAGCCCTTTCAGCCATTCGAAATTAATTTGCTAAGAAATCCCCTTTTAGTTGTGAACCCCATTTTTTGATTGGGTTCTTCAAGGTTCTGTGCTCTAGTTTATTGAGTTCTTAATATAAATTAGAGATCAGTCCTCTATCACTTGGAGGATTTGTGAAAATCTTTTCCCATTCTGTAGGGTGTTGTTTTGTCCTATTGATTTTGTGCTTGGCTTTACAGAAGCTTCTCAGTTTAAGGAGATCGCACTTAATGATTGTTGCTTTTAGTGTCTGTGCCACTGGTGTTGTATGTAGGAAGTGGTCACCTGTGCCAATCCGTTGGAAGGTATTTCCCACTTTCTTTTCTATCAAGTTTGGTGTGGCTGGGTTCCTGTTGAGGTCTTTGATCCACTTGGATTTCAGCTGTGTTCAGGGTGACAAATCTATTTGCATTTTTCTACATACTACCATCCAGCTATGCCAACACCATTGATTGAAGATACTATCTTTTTTGCATTGAATATTTTGGGCCTCTTTGTCGAAGATCAGGTGTTCATAAGTTTTTGGGTTAATGTCTAGATCCTCAATTTGATTCTTTGATTCACAAATCTGTTTTTATGCCAATACCAGGTGGATTTTATTACTGTAGCTCTATAATATAACTTGAAGTTTGGAATGGTGATGCCTCCTGAGGTTCTTTTGTTGAGCAAAATTGTTTTGGCAATCCTGGCTTTCCTGTTATTCCAAATGAAGTTGAGTATGGTTCTTTCAAGGTCCATAAAATATTGTGTTGGGATTTTGATGGGAAGTGCGTTGAATCTATAGATTGCTTTTGGTAGAATTACCATTTTTACTCTGTTGGTTCTCCCTCTCCAGGAATATGGGACAGCTTTCCATTTTCTGATATCTTCTTTAATTTCTTTCTTCACTGATTTAAAGTTTTTGTCAAATAGATTTGTTAATTCTTTGGATATAGTTACTCCAAGGTATTTAATGCTATTCACAGCTATTATAAAGGGTGATGTTTCCTTTGTTTCTTTTTTAGCCCTTTTGTCTATAGTGTATAGGAAGGGTACTGATTTCTTTGAGTTTATCTTGCATCCTGTTACATTGCTGAAGGTGTTCATCAGCTGTAGAAGTTACCTGGTAGAATTCTGTGGATCACTTATTTATACAATCATATCATCTGCAAATAAAGATAGTTTCAGTTCTTCTTTTCCAATTTGTATCCTCTTAATCTCCTTTCATTATCTTATTGCTTTAACTAAAACTTTGAGAACTATATTGAATAGATAAGGGGAGAGAGGATATCCTTGTCTAGACCCTGATTTTAGTAGGATAGTGGGATTGCTATGGGTTTTTCTCCATTAAGTTTGATGATGACTGTTGGCTTCTTATAAATTGCCTTTATTATATTGAGATATTTTTCTTTGTATTGCTGATGTCTCCAGGAATTTTATCATAAAGGTGTTTTGGATTTTATCAAAGGCTTTTTCAGCATCTACGGATATGATCATGTGGTTTTTTTTTCTTCAGATTCTTTATATGATAGATGACATTTACTGCATTTTGTATGTTGTACCATCCCTGCATTTCTGGGATGAAGTCTACTTGATCATGGTGGATAATATTTTTTATATATTGTTGTATACAGTTTGCCAAAATTTCATTGAGAATTTTAGCATCAATATTCATGAAGGAAATTGGTCTGTAATTCTCCTTTCTTGTGTCTTTGAGTGGTTTGTGTATTAGGGTGATTGTGGCCTCATAGGAAGAACTTGGCAATATTCCTTCAGTTTCTATAGTGTGAAATTTCTATGTGAGCTTGCTTCTAATTGTTGTTCTAAGGCTTTCAGTTGTTCTGTTAGTTCTCTAGTGTGCGATTTCTCTAGACTTTTTCATAGTGCTAGTCATCTACTGCTATGAATTTTCCTCTTAAGACTGCTTCCATTGTGTCCCACAAGTTTGGGTGCATTTTGAATTTATTTTTGTTCAGTACTAGGAAGACTTTGATTTCTTTCTTAATTTCTTCCTTTACCCAGAGGTTGAGTGATGATTATTTTCCATTAGTTACTAGGCTTTCTCTGATTTTTAATGTTGTTGAACTCTAACATTAGACCCTGGTAGTCTGATATGATACAGGGGATTATTTCCATTTTTTTGTATTTGATGATATTTGCTTTATGACCAATTATATGGTCAGTTTTAAAGAAAGTTACATGAGGAGCTGAGAAATATGTATATTCCTTTGCATTTGGGTGGAAGCTTCTGTAAATATTAAATCAATTTGCATGATAACCTCTGTTAGACTCCTTATTTCTCTTTTGAATCTCTGTCTGTTTGATTGACCCAGGGGTGAAAGTAGGGTATTAAAATCTCCCACTATTAGGGTGTGAGAATTGATGTGTAATTTGAGCTTTAGCAGTGTTTCTTTTACATAGATAGGTGCCCTTATATTAGGGGCATAAATATTCAGGAGTGAAATCTACTCTTGACCAGTTTTTCCTGTGATGAATAAGTAATATCCATGTTGGTCCCTTTTAATAGCTTTTAGCTTAAAGTTTACTTTGTTAGATATTAGCATGGCAACCCCATTTTGTTTCTTAGGGTCATTTGATTGGAAAATCTTTTCCCAACCATTTGCTCTGAGTCTGTGTCTGTCCTTGTGGTTGAGGTGTGTTTCCTGTATGCAGCAGAAGGATGGCTTCTGTTTTTGTATCCATTTTGTTAGTGTGTATCATTTTACAGGTGAGTTGTGTCCATTGATATTAAGGGATATTAGTGACCACTGATTGATGTTTCTTGCTATTTTTGATGGTAGCTTGTATGTATTTCTTTTCTTTGGACTTTTCTTCTGTGGGTTTATTGATTGTTTGTGGTTTCATGGGTGTATCTGGGATCCTTAGGTTGAGTTTTCTCTCTAATGCTTTCTGGAGGGCCAGATTGGTAGATATGTATTGTTTAAATATGACTTTGTCATGAAATATCTTGTTTACTCCATCTATGGTGATTGATAATTTTGCTGGGTATAGTAGACTAGGTTTTGCAGCCATGCTCTTTCAGTATCTGTATAACTTCTGCCTAAGACCTTGCTTTCATTGTTTCCATTGAATAGTCAGTATTATTCTGATAAGTATGCCTTTATAGGTAAGTTGGCTATTTTTTTTTTACAGCTCTTAAAAATTTTTCTTTGTTCTGTATGTTTTGTGGCTTTATTATTATGTGACTATCAGACTTTTTTGGGGGGTCATATCTAATTGGTGTTCTGTAAGCTTCTTGTATCTTTATAGGCATTTCCTTCTTTAAGTTAGAAAATCTTCTTATATGATTTTATTGAATACATTATCTGTGTCTTTGAGCTGGTATTCTTCTCCTTCTTTTATTCCTATTATTCTTGGGTTAGGTCTTTTCATGGTGTCCCAGATTTCCTGAACATTTTGTGTTATAGCTTTTTTGGTTTTAGTGTTTTCCTTGACTGATGTATCTATTTGCACTACTGAGTCTTACACTTCAGAGATTCTCTCTTCTATCTCTTGGATTCTGTTATTTATGCTTGTATCTGTAGTTCCAGTTCTTCCCTTCAGATTTTCTATTTCCATCTCTGCCTCATTTTGTGCCTTTTTTTATTGCTTCCATTTCAGTTTTTAGTGCCTGGAATTTTTTTTCCTTTTCATATTTTGGTTTAACTTTTCCTGGTGTTCTTTTAAGGATTTGCTCATCTCTTCCAATTTTTTGTTTGTATTTTCTTCTATTTATTTAAGGGAATTGTTTGTATCTTCTTTGAATGCTTCAATAATCTTCATAAAGCTTTTTTTGTTGTTGTTGTTGCTTTAGTTTCCTTCTGTTTCCACTTCATTGCTCTGTTCAGGTCTTGTAGTTGTAGAACCACCAGTTTCTTCCGGTATTGCCTTGTTCTTTACATTGTTATATGTATTTTTGCACTTGTGTCTGCCCATGGCTTCAGTGGTTCACGATTAGCCAGCTCTTAATCAGTTGTGGCAAGAAGGCTTGTGTGTCTCCTGTCCCCTCAGCAAGGGGTTTGCTCGATCTCTGACTCTGCTCTGGACAGTGGTCTGAATTTCAAACCTCAGTCCTTCTCTGTTGATGCAGTTCTCCCTGGAGGCGGGGCTTGGCTGTGCAAGGTCCTCTCTTTTGGGTGTGGCTGGATGAGTTCCTCATAGCCAAACAGTAGCTCCTGTCTGCTAGAGAGAATCTGAGATCAGACCCTAATGATTGACCCCGGTTCTGGAGGGGGACTCACTGGACAGGTGGTCCAGGTGCTGGATTCTGCTCACCTCTGGATGAGGGTCTGGATTTCAAAGGCCTCAGTCCTTCTCTCTGGAATTTCATACATACTTTATTAACATCTCTAATCCCTGTTCTATAATCTTACTTGCCCTTCCCTCACTCTCTTTGTAATTCATGATTTTTTCTGTACACACACATGTCTGTGTGAAGAAAATATATATATATATACATGTATATATATATATATATATATATATATATCACTGAGTCCATTTAGTATTGTTTATATGTGTATTTTTATACATCTTGGGATGCAATAAACTACCAGAAGCTTACCTCTATGGAAGACTGAATCTCACTTTCTCAGGAGCCATGAAGTGTCTGTGAGTTTTCATTTACGATAGGACCTTATGAATTTATCCTAGGCATATTAAAGGTTTACTGGTAGTGTTCTTGTTCTTGTTCAGTAAAGACAACTATATTTTTGAGAATTCACAGTTTCAGTTCTTCTATCATATACAAAAGTTACTATGTTACAACTGATACCCTGATCCTCTTGATTTTAAATGTTTCCACTTCTCTTCCATGGTGTTCCCTGATCCTTAGGTGTAGAAGTTGTGATGCATATGTATCAAGTCACTTTGGTCATTACTTATTCAGTTGTTCTCAGCATTCGTATTTTGATCAATTGCAGATTTCTTAAATATATTTCTTCTTACTACAAAAGGAAATGTCTTTCAAACAATTTGAGAAATACACTTATTTATGTTTATAAGGATAAGCATTTAAAGGACAGTTAGAAATTACACAAGTTTATCAAAGTGGCAGTAACAGATTTTCTGGAAGACTCTAGCATTTCACCAGCGACAGTTAGTTTGTAGTTTACAGATTAAACTATAGGGTTATAGTACCAGTGACACATTTCCTCATATTCAGCAGGCTGAGAGTATATTTAGATAACTGTTGGCTGCTCCCAAGATATAAATGTCTCTACAGTAACCTTGGGAATATCTTGTCATGCCAGTCATTGTTGTGGTTTGTAGGCTTTACAGGTATGTAGGACTATTGATTGCTTTTCTCTGTTGGCAACTTGAGTAACTCTTCCCCATAGTGTTGTAGCTAATACTCAGGGAGGAGGCTTCAGAGTCAGTTCTTGCATGATTCCTCCAAATCCCATGTCTAAAGTACACGATGTATTGAGCTTTAGGGTCTTACCTTTAAAAATCCCATGTATAAAGTACACGATGTATTAAGCATTAGGGTCTTACCTTTAAGTTCTGAGAGGCAACCCAGAACAACAGAAAATCCTATAGGATCATTCTGTCTTTTATGAATAGTTTCAACTTTATTTTTAAAGCATGTGCATGTGTTGTGTGCTCCTGTGGCAGAGGTTCAGGTTCAAGTGTGCTTGGCATGTAGGTGGTGGTCAATGGAAAGCTCTGATGCTAGTCTTCAGGCACCTGCTACTTTTCCTTGACCTTGAATTGTAGGTCATGGAAATGTCTACCTACTCCATGAACTTCCAAACCTATCTCAGCAGCACTGTCAGACAAGAGAACCCTATGTCTGATTCTTTACAAAGTTCCAAGGGACCCAAACTAAGAACCACATGCTTGCAAGAAAAAGACCTATTGCCTAAATCATCTTTCCAACCCTTTTATTTCTTTGCTTGTTACATTGTTTTATTAAAAGCATCAAAATTTCAAAACTTCTAGATAAGCAGCAACCAAACGTTACCAGTCAAATGTGTTTATAATTTTCTAAGGAGACCTTACTATTTACTTATTTTGCTTAATTAAGAGAATGTTTGACTTAGACACAGTATTTTTAAAAGCGTCATTTCCATTTGATTAATCATTTAAACTAACTTTTTGGAAAACAAATAAAATATGAAATTTGCGAATCCATGTTTTTGGTTATTTCTATGTATAAATTGTGATTATTCTGATACTTAAAAGCAGCAGATAATTTAACATAAATTATAATCTAAAAGAATGAAGATAATTTGTAAATAATACAACTTTAAGCTATTTAATATGTACTGCTTAAATTAATGGCAAAAAATGATAATAAAGCATAAAAATGACTGGTCTAAAAATTAACTCTGATTAAATATTTAATTAAGAATTCTAACTATTTTAAATAAATTTATAGGTACTTAAATAAAGCAAATGTTGGGTTTTTATTTCTGGTCACTTGGATTCAAGGTAAAAATGTTAGAAATCAGAGAGTAGCTGTACAGTTTAGCAAAATTGACTTTTCTCCATTCCACTGGACCATTATATCAATAAATTTTATTCCTGGAGAACATTAATTAAAATTCTCTGGATTTACATGAATAATGATAAATAATTATATACAGGATGTTATATTGCAATTCAAAATCATCTCCATTTTTAAACAAATGTCAAAATTCTAGGTTTACAGAAAGTTATGGTAGAAAATATCAGTCTCTTTAAGCTGAAATAATGGAGTATAAGTAGGTATATTCAAAGAAAGGATTTTATGCTTTCCATTAAGAAATAAGAGTTTGTATCATAAGATAGTTTAAAAATGTAACAACTGTGTAAATTACTATAATTGTTCTTTGCCCTTCTGCATTGAAGGCAACATTCAGTATATTATAGGAAAAGGCAGCAAGTTATTGCTACAAGTTATTTCATTGCAGCATCTTAAGAATTGTATCATGTTTCCAGTAATGTGTTCTAAAATTCCTCTACTACTACTTCCTATCTCCTCCTGTTATTTTCACACCATTCAGCCAGTTCCGTAGGCTGTGATTCTCCGCAGTCCACAGTGTGTACCTTCTCAACCACCTTTCACTGATTCTTACTATTGCCCTGACTTCATGTTCACAATGCACCATTTTTTTTTTAATTTTCAGAATAAAAAATGAACTCCCTATCATAGCATGTTATACTTTTCACATGTAGTCCTTACTTCATGATTAAATTAGTCTCTGAAGGTTCTAGAATGAAAGATGTAAAACATAAATATTTGAAAGTGAATCTGTAAACTATAATTGTCTTTCATTTATGTGCTATAGAAAAGCATAAAGAAATTAAATAATTTCCCTGAGGCTACAAAACAATAAGGACCATGGGGAAAGAACTACATTCTCCTTATTTCCAATTCACAGTATTTCAATTTTTCTTTCTTTATAATACGGACTGAATAAAACAAAAACAGACTATTAGATATTCTGTAGCATCATCAGCCACTTTAATCATTTGCATCACAGTATTGTTTTCCTTTTTTAGTGGTGAATAAAGATTTTAACATTTAATCAAATTATACCAAAAGGCTATTTGGTCTCCAGTTCCAAAAAACAAAGGTAGATTAGATAGCTATGTGCTGATAAGGAACTTAAAACCTAGGGACCTAGGAGGGAAATTCATATTACCTGATAATTGGTTTACAATGAATAATGAATTATGTGGATGTGAAGTATGGATATATATTTTATATTTATATATACATATATATAATGCACAGGTAATGAGAAAATAGCAGTCTAAGTGTCTGCCTGAATCCTCCAAAAGACACAATTAAGTAGTACTTCTAGAGTCCTCAGAATACTACCTTGTTTGGTGATATGCCTGTTATGGTTAAGATCAGCTCATACTGAAGTAGGGTGAGCTCTTAATCCCAAATGGTGGAACCATTTACAAATAGGATATACTGGGTGGTGTTGTTCTATGCCTTTAATCCCAGCATTTAGGGAGGCAGACATGTAGATTTCTGTGAATTCAAAGCCAGTCTCTGATCTACAGAGTGAATTCCATGACAGCCAGAGCTACACAGAGAAACTCTGTCCTGAAAAACAAAACAAAACAAAACAAAACAAAAACAAAAACAAAAAGCAAAAAACCAACATCAAACAAACAAATAAAAGTATAGGACACAGAAACCTATCCACATATAAAGAACTGGATGTTTTGGTGACGGCAAAGATGGAATGAAGCAGCTGCAAACCTTGTAACGATATTTCCCTAAGTCCTTTGAATACAGAAGGACCTGCTGGTACTTCAGCACGTGTGGCCTCACTGCAGTGCATAAGTTGTTTGTTCCTTTGAGCCTAGATCACAGTACTTTCTCACAGTGACCTAATGCATGTTACCTCTCAAGAATAAGGAATATTTAAGCAAGTTTCTTTGGAAGAAATGATGCCACAACTAATTACTATGGGATGGACATCAATCAAGATTCATGCATCAGAATGTCTATATAGATCTGCTACCCCCTGGGTCCTCTATTAAATGTAGATCCTCTAAAATACTGTGCTGTTCTATGCCATGATTGCAGATAGCAACAATCTGCTTCATGTATGCTCGCTTACTCTTCAACATTGACTGTAAGCCCAAAAGGATTTAGATGTTAAAATAAATCTCAGATATCAAACAAGAGAACTCAGGTAGCCTTCCTTTGGTCTTTTACTAAAAACATCTGAAATATGCAGTCCTTCCTAATGTAATACACTTACATTTAGGTAATTGGAATTTGTGTTTGTCTTTTTCTAAAGTATGAGAGATTTTTCTAAATGAATATGGAGGTCTTAAATTTCTCTGAAAAGCAGATATGAAAAATGATCCCAACATTCAGATCATATAGTATTAAAAGGGACAACGTTGATGCTTAGTTATTATTGGGCTTTATCGTTCCTTTTTTTATTTTTATTTTATGTGAATTGGTGTTTTGCCTGCATGTATAACTATACATGTGTAAGAGTGTCAGACCTTGGAATTATAGATAGCTGTTAGCTGCCATGTGGATGCTGTGAATACAACTCAAGTCCTCCGTAGGTACAGTCAGTACTCTTAACCGATAAGCCATCTCTCCAGCCCGGTTCTTATTGTTAAAATGAACTTCCCATTATCATTTTAAAAGATTTAGACTCTATCAATAACCATAACTGTATAAATGAAATACCCACATTACTAGATACTGGTTTCATATCATCAATTAGTAACAGATTTAATATTGTAAACACAAATTTAATTACAATATATATGTATATGTGTATACACACACACTCACACACACACACATACAAACACACACACCACATGAACAAATGATGAATTTTGAAGAATTCAGAACATGGGTTTGCCAAGGAGCTGACAGATATGCCCTGGAGTTGCAGAATGTTCCTGTTTCCTCCAATAGTATTCTTTATAGTCACTTTATAAAGTGATACTTGTATTAGTTTGAGGAAATGCCACTATCGTGTTTTTTTTTTTTTTTTCTGTTTGAAGCTAATCCTGATAATAGAAAAGATAGAACTATGAAAAAGAAGTTACAAATATGATACAAAAAAGAAATCTAAAAGTGGTGCACACTTGGCAGTATACACACAATGAAGAATGTGTTGGATAAATATTACAGAAGAAAGAGAGTATATGGACTGCCGCTAAGTAGTATGCCAACTTAGAAATGCAAAATTTAACAGAGAGTTAATATTTTGATGCGTAAATGTCCAGTGGGCATCCCAAATGCTTAATTGGGCATAAGTAACTAGCAAGTATGAGGACAAATGCTGAAGAAGAATTAGATAAAATGAGTAGATTTGTTGTTTCAGTTACCTCCCAACTACAATGCCTTGCTTTTCTGGTAGTAGAGAGGCAGATTAGCAATAGAAAAATCCATTACTGGTTCTCAGTGCAGAGCCAGTAAGAAAATATGATACAAATAAAAACATGCTTGTACTGACTTCAAACTTATCAAGGAAACAAATAACTCGGTTCTACAGCTAGTATCTAAAAGCAAAGGATGTGGGTCCTTAAAACATCTGTCTTAATCTTCAAGACTACATCATGTTTAATGCATACCACAAAGAAAAGAAGTGTTAGTCATGTGTTTTCTGTACACCTCAAAAGTTACCTTATTGAAAGTTTCCTTTATTAGTAAGTAAGTGGTCATGTGAAAGGTTAACTTCACATGGAAAAATACACTAATCTGCCATAATATTATAAAGAAAGAGTTGTAAGAAATAACTTAAAAACCATTAAGAAACATTGATAAAAACTACACAATTCACTATTGACATGAAAAGCATTATCCCTAGAAATTCCTTTTTGCAATAAAGTAATCATTGTATGCTGTATTTCAACATGAAAATATTATCAAGAACCATTGAATAAGTACTCAAGATATACAAGCCAGTCACCAATCCAGAATCCACCATTGACAAGGAAACAAGTGTTTCTCCTTTTAACATTAATGAATAAAACAGTGCACATATATCTAAACCCCGAGAAATGCTATGGAAAAGATTCTTAGGTGTTTACTTATAATTTAAAATTAGGAAGCCAGAGTAGACAACCTAAATTTGAATTCCCAGTATCTATGTAAAAAAGCAAGCACAGCAAACCACACCAGTGATCTCAGCTCTGGGATTCTAGAGGAAGACTCAGGCTCTCAAAATTTGAACTCAAGATGTAAGGACTTACTCTTATACACTCTTTAGTTGCCCAAAGCTAGTAGGTATTTTAGGTCTTTTGGGATAGAAAGGTTCTGATAAAACTACTCAATCTTACCACTGTGGGAAGAAAGCAGTCACAGACAAAAAGAACCAGAGGTGACAGAACACCTGGAATCTGTACTGAGGGACATGGTCTGATGACAGCTACTTCATCAAGCAATCAACTCAAAGAACTCCATGATTTAATCAAAGAAACAATATCAGGCTTTACTTTTTAGAACATGTGAAAAATACAATAAAAGTGATTGCAAAAAATCTGTTTTGGAGGAATACACTTGCAATATTAAGCATTCAGGAGGCCAAAGCAGTGATCATGCTTTTGAAGCAGGCAGGACTGCATACAGTGTTAAATTCCAGCCAAGGCTAAACAGTAAGATCCTGTTTTAGACAGAAAACCAATTCTGCAATTTAGACCAACCCATTCAAAACATTTCCTAATTTTATTTACTTTGCTTTGAATTTTATGCATTTTGTTTATATATTATAATGAAAATATTTTCATCCCCCAATTATGTATACTTCTTAACACTTTGACTTAATATTGGAAATAAACTTTGATTTAAATTGTAATCTTTCTAGTTCTTCAGGGTGATATAAACTAATTTTTTTTAACTTGGACAAAAATTTTGCCATAAATAATAGTCAAGATAAAACTTAGTATAATGTTTTATTTTAATATTGATAAATAGTCTTACTCATATGATGGTTGCATTGGCTTTTATCCAAGCACCTGGGAAGCAGAGGCATACAGATCTCTGTGAGTTTGACATCAGCCTCTTCTACAGATAGAGTTCCAGGACAGCCAGGACTACAAAGAAAAAGCCTGTCTCAAACAAACCAAAACATTAAATATATAGATACACAGATAGATAAATAAATGGTCTTAATAAAATGTATTTATAAATTCTATTTTTCTTACTTTTAAATTTTATAAAAAATAAATTTAATAGAATATATTCTGATCATAATTTTTCTTCCCCTTATTCCTTCCAGATCCTCCACATCTCTCCACCCACCCAACTTCACACTTCTTCTTCCTCTCCTAGAAAACAGTCAAGTGAACAAAAAAAAACCAAAAAGCTATAATTTTCAAAAGAGAAAAAAGAACACACACATACACAGAGTAAACCAGAAACCATTTTATATAAGTAAAATGACCAGTAAGACAAAATATGTCCAAATGATATAATATCAGACCAAAAGTCCACAAAACAGTATTTGGTTCATTTTTGTTAACCATCTACTGCTCAGCATGGGGCCTACACTGAAGTGTGTTAATATACCAATAAGACTCCATTTAAATATTATTAAGTCATCTTTAAAATACCCTTTTCTATAAACAAGTCCCAATAAGTAAATTATATTCTCACCCTCCAAAATACAAGTGTCTAGATTAAGTAGTTTTATATTATAAAAATAAAAGCATTCTACCGTTTGACACTGTAGCTGGTAAATGAAGATCTTGCATATTAGAAACAGTCTCATATTAATAGAAATATTAGTAATCATGTGGTGATTTAACAAAAAAGACATAATACATTTAGTGATATTATAGTGACTCAGAGAACAAAATACCAAAGGTTTGTAATCACAGTCACATTTATCAGTTTTTAGCCCATTTGTTCTGTGGAGGGCTTGCAATTATCCTTACAATATGATATAAAAATCATTTCTATGTTATAATGGATAGTTAATGATTTGATATAATATCTATCCTCTCCTCATACAGAAACTGCCTTTGCAAGCTAGACCTTTGCTCTCAATGTTTTAAAGCTACAAGGAAAAAAAAATTCTCTCAAGGACATGAAGGATTAAAGATGAATATGAATAGTAAATTAGTCATGTGAATCTGAAACAGTTATTGGATATTTATTTTTTTCATTTTTTTCTTTATCATTAAATTGTTCCAGCACCAAAAGTCATTGAGAAAAAAAGGATCCTATAATGATTAATGACTCCAGGCCCTAAATACGCATGGGCTTTCCCAGCTGCAATGCACATAATTATCAAATTGCCTATTTAGTTTTTAAGGACCAAAGTCAAATTATTAGCACTCACTAGGTTTATTTAGTAGTCAATTTTGTGAGTCACTCAGCTATCCCTGACCAAAAGGAGAAAATTAAATCCAAAAAATACACTAAGTAAAATTTTTTTAAATGCAATAAAAGACATAAAGACTTTATTCCTGCCTTTACTATTTTGAAATTTCAGTACTATGTCATTACATAAAATATATTCGATGGAAAAACTTCAGCAAATATAAGTTTACTGGCATGTAATGGCTGCATATTAAATGATAAAATTGGTGCCTTCATTTGATCTGCTTGTTGATGTAATATTTTATTAATTATTGAGATTTTGATACAGGTATATTTATGTGTTTTGATCATATGCATCATGACCCCTTCTCTCAGATTCACTTTATATATGCCTCATCTTGTGTCTCTTTTTAATTTAAAATGTTTAGTTTTTGAGGCCTTTAAAATGAGCTATTGTATTTATATAATTTCCACTCCTCCTCTGCTTCCAATAACTCCTGTACCCTACAAATACCTCACAAATTCATGGCTTTTCCCCTGTGTCTGATACAGTATATGTTATTTAAGAAAATTGATTGTGTCTAGTTTTTATTCCAGTTTATATGACTTTTATTTTACTACAGTGGGGCATTTTATTATCCTGCTTGGTAAATTTGTTTCATAGATCCATTATAACCTGTGATGAGGAAACACCCACACATTGCTTTTTAATGTAAAGATTAAAAACTATTATTTGTCTTTGTACATTTGTCCTAAGCTGTTTCTCTATGTTTACACATTTCCTGGTTGCAACCCTCAAAAGACAAGATTTTTAAGTTAATGGACTGCTACTCTAACACAGGCATATATAAATATACCCACATTTTTAGTTGAATAGTTTAATCAATATATTGCAGCAATAATCAGTAATGTGGAGGATGATTATCAACATCAATACTCAGTATCAGACTCCATCTTATTTTGACTCAGTTTGACCCAATTATTTTCCATCTATAAAAAGGAAATTGTTCATGGATGATTTATAAAAACAAAAGTTTTTTTTTTATTTAAAAGTTTTACTTTCATTTTTTATACCAACCCCAGTTTCCTCTTTGCCACATCTCCTCCTTCACAACCTCCCACTCACCCTTCAGCTTCTCCCTTCCCCACATCCACTCCTCAGAGAGAGTAGGGACTCCTGGGGGGGGAGGTCATCAACAAAGTCTGACATATCAAGTTGAAGTAGATGGATCAAGCCTCCCTCCCATCAAGGCTGAGCAAGGTGTCCCACTATATTGAATGGGCTCCAAGAAGCCAGTTCATGCATTAGGAATAAATCCTGGTCCCACTGCCTGAGGCCTCACAAGCTGCCCAAGCCACACAACTGTCTTCCACATTCAGAGGACCAGTCTCATTCAGGTTCCCCAGCTGTCAGTACAGATTTACCTCTTAAGCAATAAGAATAAAAATTATAAAACAAAAATCATTCAAATTATCCCAGAACATGTTTTATGACTTTCACAGTACAAAAAAAGTGTGAAAGTATAGAGCATCGAAGTAGTGCAAATAAAAAAATCTAACCTACTCTACAAAGTATATAAATACACTATTAATCTATCTAGAGAAAATAAAAGATATCCAGAAGCAAAGAATAAACAACAAAGGAAAATCAAATTTCCTGGTGCCTTAAGGCATATGAGCAAAAGCCAAACACAGTCCAAGAATAAAAAAAGTATTACCGCTAGAAATTTTTTTATCTAGGTTTTTTTTTTTATTTCAAGAGGATTTTTCCCCTATACCTACCACTGATCCCCCTCCACTCCTTCACCCTCCCTCCTCACCCCATGCCCCTATCCATTCCACAAGGCTGACATGGAATCCCAAGGTGAGTCAGTTTGGTCTGGCAAATCCAGTTGAGGTAGGTCCGAGTCCCTCCCCACTGAATCAAGGCTGAGTTAGGTGTTCCTCTGTAGGGAATGTGCTCTGAAATGAAATGTCAGTTCATGCACAGGAATAAATTCTGATCCTAATGCAAGAAGCTCCACAAACTGCTCACACTGTTTGACTGTTATCTATAGTCAAAGGGTTTAGTTCTTTTCCATGAAGGTTCCTCAGCTGTCATTTCAGAGTTAGTGACAGCTTGAAATTTTTAATTTTCAAAATTTTTATTGTAGTAAATCTATTGTTGCTCTTAAGGATTAAATAATAATAGATATGTATCTTATTTTACGTACCAAATCATAGATATATAATTTGGGTTTATAATATTAAAATGACATTTGTATTTAGACTTTTACTAATAAATAATAAAATATCCTGACATTAAATATTGCAAAGAATAAAGAAAATGTTAAACTTTCAACCATGAATTTACAAGGTAAATTTTAAATGCAAATTACATGTTGTATTAATTTAAGTATCAATTACATACAATAACATTGTTAAGCTGATAACTTCTAGGAACTAGAATTTCAGATTCTGAGAGCATATAATAATTAAGAAAAACTTAAAAGTTAAATAATATAAAGAATGAACCCAGAGTATGGCTTTGAGTTCATATAATGCATTTTTTCATCATGCCTCATGAAATCAGCAGAGAAAATTATCAAAAATAAAAGAGGCCAGGTGTGGTAGCATTGGGCATTAATCCTAGCACAAATACATAAATTGATTCATGTTTTCATTACTGGGAAATATTTTTTTCTAAAAAAACTACTGAAATAACTGTTATTTCTGAGAATTCTTGCCTGGTTTTTATACAATCAAGTTAATTGCTGTTACCTTTAGGTCACCTCATCCAATCTCTCTCTCTCTCTCTCTCAATCTCTCTCTCTCTCTTTCTCTCTCTCTCCCTCTCCCTCCCTCCTTCTTCCCCCCTCTGTTTTCTCTATTCCTCCTTTGTGTAGGAAACAGATAATTGTGTTCTAGTTTATATTCCCATTGACTTTTCATTGAAGCTTATAACAGTATTTCTAGATCGTGTATAAAGTATCACAAAGTCAATGGCTGAATTGAAAGACTTTAATTATCTTCCCACTATCCCTGATTTGGTGGAATTTTTTGCTCTTTCTTGCTTTGCACTAAAAATATGGTGATTGTTGCTTTATCATCAACCATGTGTCCTCTGGTGTGTGCTTATGTGTCTGTGAGTCTTTGTTGTATGGATGTGTGTGTATTTGCTTTGAGATTTAACCTTTTAATAAAAATAGCAGACATGTTACATTTTAGATCCTTCCTACTCTGAAATAACCTAATCTGACCTAATCACACCTACAATGGCCCTACTTCCTAGAATATCATGTTCTTAGGTACTAGAAATTAGTACTTTAGCATGAACTTGGCCAGAAAGTTCAGTTTTACCAACACAAATGTCTTCCATAATTGATCTTAATCTTGGTCAGTTATTGATATATGTAACTTCTTAATTTTTTTTTAATTTTGGAGAATAAAAAAATTCTGTATTTACATCATTCCTACCCTCCTCTCTCCTCTATTCAAATCTAATGAGCTTATTTCCCCACCCATGCCACATGTAAATTTATATTCTACAGTTAAAATAACAGTAAATCACAGTTTACCTGAAAAATAGTTTGGTTGATAACAAAACTAATAAATTGTATGGGTATATTTTCATTATCATTTTGTTCTTTGTGTTATTTTGTTTTATATATATACAAGTATCTATACATATACATACCTACACCACATACACACACACACACACACTTCTTTTATTTGACATGAGGTCGTATGTAGCCCAGGCTGGTCTTGAATTCACTATGTACCCAAGACAGAGTTTACAATCTTGATTTATTAGTTTGAAGCTGAGATAGTGATGGAAAAGTACCAGGGAGTAATTAAATACTTTCTGTATGTGGAAGTCTTGAAGATTTTTAAATCAAAATGTTTGACGTAAGATGCCTTTCTATATGATGTGAGTATACTGTATTACCATTGGTTAATAACGGGGCTCTTTTCGCCTATGGCAAGGCAGCTTGGAGGCAGGTGGGAAATCCAAGAGGAGATAAAGAGGAGGGGTGGAGTCAAGGAGAAGATGCAAGCTACTGTCTAAAAAAGGAAAGATGTAATGGAACACAGGTAAAGCCATGAAACCACATGGCAGTACATAGATTAATAAGAATGACTTGAGTTAAGTTGTAAGAGACAGTTGGTAATGAGTCTGAGCCATAGGTCTAATGGTTTGTAACTAATATAAATCTTTATGTGATTATTTGGGACTAAGAAGCTGCAGACAGGTCCAGACCTTAGGGCTAGGCCAGGCCACGCCAGAAATTTTAGGTTACAAGTTGTTATAGTTTTTTGTTTTGTTTTGTTTTTATTTTTAATAAACAGAAAAAAGAAATGCTAAAAATGGTGGTATACAAATGCAATTCCAGCACGTGGAAACTGGGGTAGAAGGACCACGAAAATAAGGGCATCCCATTCCATTGGCAGCTCCAGGTTAAGCTGCATGGTGAGAACTTCCTTCCCCTCCACCACCACAAAAGTAAATAGTATATCCTCTGTATACCAGAAAAGATCATGCTAATTTAAATTCTATTTAATTGGCTTATCACTCTAAGTATTATTTCTGAAGAGCCTAAAGTATTTGACTCTGTAAGTTACTTGGCTTTCTTTTTTTTAAGTTAAAGGGGATACCTGGCTCTGTGGCGCAATGGATAGCGAATTGGACTTCTAGACAAGTTAAGTTAAAGGGGATGTTAAAACTTTTCAAATTCTGGATAAAAACTTCAGCTTAATGTATTTCTCTTTACACCACTTCTCTAGTTCCCCTGCCTGTGTCTCTGCCTTGTCATATCTTTAATTCTCTATATAGATTGGAATTACAGATGTTGTACAATTTATGGTATTTGACTTTAAAATAACCAGTGGTGGTTTGAATGTGAATGACTCCCATAGGCTCTTATGTCCGAGTACTTGATCTCAAGCTGGTGGAACTTTACGGGGAGGATTAAATGTGGTCTTGTTGGGAAGAGGTGTGTACCTGGGGGTAGACCATCACCAGTTAGCTTGGGATCTTCGCAATCCTTCACACACACACACACCCTGCCCCATTTACTAGCAGATCAAGAGTGAGCTCTCTGCGGCTTCTGCCACCACACCTATGTTCCAGCATTGCGAACTCTAAACCCCAAAAACTGTAAGCCACTTGAACACTTGATTTTATAAATTACCTTGGCTGTGGAGTTGTATCACAGCAATAGAAAAGTAACTAAGCACAAGCCTAAGGGATGATTACTGTAACAATGTCTCTTTAACAGGTAAGAAGGCTCAGTCTCACAAAACTTGTACAAGGCCATATCTGACAACCGACTGAATGCAACCGCAGGTAAATGTGACTTTGACTTTGTGAACACATCTTGGCTGCCACACTGCTTACACTGCTCTTTTTCCTTGTATAATAATTCTATAAAATTCCATTTCTGTACTTTTAAACTGTATGAAATAACATATCTGTAGACTTCTATGAGTTGGAATGTTTTTTAATTTTATAATTTTTAAAAATTTTAATATATCATTTCTCCTCTTCCCTTTCTTCCCTCCAACATCTCCAATATATTCCACATTGTTTTCTCTAAAATTCAAAGCCTCTATTTTAAAATCTCTCTCTACACACACACACACACACACACACACAGAGAGAGAGAGAGAGAGAGAGAGAGAGAGAGAGAGAGAGAGAGAGAGAAACAGACAGACAGACAGAGACAGACAGAGACAGAGAGGAAGATAAATGTATGAATGCAACTGGTTCACTCTGTATGTCATCTGTATTTATATGCCCTCAGCTCTAACCACTTGGAATATTCAGAGTTGATTTATAATTATCATTAACCTTTAGCGTCCTCCTTTATTTCTTCCTTAAAAATGGAGTACACAAAGTTATAAGAAAACTAGAATTTCACATTAAGTTTAAGTTACTTTTATTTTTAGAAAAAGAAACAAAGGTTTATTCCGTAAATCCATTTTCTTATCAAGTTCTGATTTAGGAATAAGGAAGTAAGAAAAAATGGGTTTGAGTCTCTATTTCAATATTAACTGGAATAATGAAGGTTAAGTTTACTTCTGTTCTCCTTCCTCATGCTCTCTTTGTCCCTTCTTTCTGCTTCTCTGTCTTTTCTATCCTTCTCTTCTTCCCTCCCTCCCTCCCTGCCTTTCTCCCTCCCGTGTGTGTGTGTGTGAGTGTGTGTGTGAGTGTGTGTGTGTCCGTCTTTCTGTCTGTTTCTCTGCATGTCTGTCTGCCTGCGTGCCTGCCTCTTCAGTTATTATTTTGGGAACAAATTACTCTCCATAGCAAACAGTTAAAAAAAAATCTTTCACAACATGTAATAAAGTATCTATAATATTTACAATTGGTATCTATAAGCTCCATAAAACACCTATTAAATATCAGTATCATGGCCAAGAATCATCACATTTAAAAATTATCAATATTATTTGCTAAAAACTACAGTCTTTTAAAATGTCAACAATTCCAGGCAGTGTCAGGAGTGGGCTCACTCTCATAGCATGGGTCTCAGGCTAAAGCAGTCATTTCTGTACTAGGACTATAGGAGCTCAAGAGTCTAAACTACCAACCAGTGAGCCTGCATGGAACAGACCTAGGCCCTCTACATATGTGACAATTACATAGCTTAGTCTATTTACAAGACTACTATCAGAGGCTATCTCTGAGGCTCTGTCTAGCTTTTGGAATTCTGTTACTTATATTGGCCTGCCTGACCTGGCCTTAATACAAGGGGAGGTGCTAAGTCTTACCATAACATGATATGCCATGTTTTGGGGGTTGTTATTTTGTTTTGGAGGATTTTTGTTTGTTTCTTTGGGTGGTTTGGTTGGTTAGTTTTGTTTGTTTGTTATTTTTTATGCCTATGGGAAGACTGCCCCTTCTGCCCCTTTCTAAATAGAAACAGAGGGGAAAAGGATTAGAGGTAGAGAAATTCAGAAAGTAGGTGTGTGTGGGGGAGGGTGGGAAGAGAGAAGGGATGGAAAACTGTGGTCAGGATGTAAAGTAAATCTAATTAATGAAAAAGAGAAAATATCAATAACTTGGAATGGTATACAATATGTCTGTGTTACCCATTCATCTTATACCATAGAAGAAAATACTCTGAATAATCAAATGTTATTTTTATCAACAGATGATATACAAGTATTCATAATTTATACTTGAATCAATATTTAAAAAGTAATAAGAATTATGAGTAACAAATCTTCTTAGCAAAAAGAAAATAATCAAGCAAACAGAAAAGTTGGTTGCAACAAGGTTTTGGAAACAGAGAGAACTGACTTTGTGATACAGAACTTGGAAGAGAAGGATACAGGTGAGACTCGGGCTTGATTCCACCATGTACTTAACAGACATGACACCAGACAACTCGTGGATATGGTCAACACAGACTTGTATGGTTCCCATGGGAAAAGGAAAATATCACAGAGGAGAAACACAGAAGCCATTCCCTCAGTGATCTTTAAACACTGTATGCTTTGATAACAGCTGCTGCTTCTTTCATTAACTAGGAAAGAGCAAGCAAGCTCATACAGAGAAAGAAAGGCTATTGGATTGTCTCCTTCTGAATGTAACTCTTATACAGGTATTTTATCTTAATATGGAATAGATTACTGCAATCTCAAAATTTCAGTATGTAAAAATAAGTGGTTTCAAGTAAGTATTAAAACTAAATAGGAAAAAAAATTGCTCAAGTTTGATTCCTCAGATGTGCCTGTAACAACAGTTCTCAACTTGAGATGTGCAACCTCTTTGATGAACTGCTATCTCTAAAAATATTTACATTATGATTCATAACAGTAGCAAAATTACAGTTATGAAGTACTGGTAAAGATAACTGCATAGTGGGTATGGGCGAGGATTATCAATACAACTGAGAAACTCTATTAAAGGGTCACAGCATTAGAAGGCTGAAATCCATCAATCTTTAACATTTGCAATATTGTAGCTTACATAAGGGTATTTTGATTTCTCAGTATTCTTCCTTTTAGATAAAACAAACTTTACATATAGACAGATGAAAATTAAGGAAGTAGTGATCACTATTACTTGCAATTTATCCTATTCAATTGTGATCTCTGAGTTGGTGCTCATGCTATTTTGTGGCATAGGACACTGTATATAAATATCTCACAGTTATCTACTGGGCAACTCAGTGATGAAGGTATATAAGTAAGCATGTGGTTCTGAATAAAATGTTAGTTGCTATGCTGTTCTTTTTTAACTTGGTAAGCTAAATGTATTTTACCAATATGATCTAGAGGTATTTTTTAATTTAATTCAATTTTCTCAAATAAAGATTTAATAACTAATTAATACCATTCATGGTGCTATTTTATAATTATTCCTACAACACTGTATGAAGGGGTGGATCAGAAGTTCATAAGCAAAGAAATACATTAAAAACTTTTCTATAGTTTATGATAGTATTTTCTGATCATTGATCTATATAGCATCAATGGTGTATAGTCATTACAGTATTCATATTTATATAAAATATTCCCCAATCACATACTTTAAAAAATACTGGGCTACTCTACATTAAATATATCTTTATTCTAGAAGATTTCAGAGCAATAATGTAGACTGTGAGGCTACAAATATAACAGAAGGCAGTGCTTCGTCAGATTTACTGGACCTTAGAGATCATTCTGTATTTTATTTCCAGAAAAATCCAACAATATCACACTAGATATGACTATTCCACAAAACTTAATTTTGAATATGTGGATCCAAAGAAAGGCAGAATTTTGGGGGTGCCTCCTGACATAAAGACAAAGGTGCAAATTTAGGAAGCATGAAATGATATTTTTAAAAAAAAACTGAGAGCACAATAAGAGCACCTAAGATAAAAACAAAAGATAATGCTATGGTTTGGGGCCTGGAAAACAAGAAAATAATGTAAGTATTAAAGTAAAAAGAAATAGTCTATCAGGATATGCATTACTTCATTCATTTGCTCATGTAAGGCGCCAAGAATTATCAAGAATAATCAGCTGTCTAGTGAGGAGAGGACATTGATTCTGTTTCAACAACAATAACTTTACAACTAAACTACAAATCCACTAACAAGGCATAGCAAGTGGATATCCATATAGCATTTGTCCATCTTTCCTTGAAAACTGCACTCAACCATCTTTTCCAGAAAACAAGCCTACTCACACTTTCTGCACATTTCAGTGTCTGCTTTGAGATCAAAATGCAGCACCTAATCTAAATGTCCTTTCTTATTTGGCTAGATCTGGGTCTGGATTTCTTAGCGTCAGACACATAAGCATATTTTCCTTGAAACATCCTTTTTTTGTTTATTTTCCCAGCTTAGAAGACATAACTAAGAGATGATATACATAAAAGTATGTATATTAATCATAAAGAAAAAGAATATGTATCAATCATAAAGGAAATTGTATACAAAAGGATATACAGCAATCATAAAGAAGAAAAGATTAAGAAATGAGAGAAATATCTTTCTGATGCATTCTCTATTCTTTGCCCTAGGATAATTTGATAATAGTATAAAAGTTTAGAAATATATTGCATAGAATATAAAGATTAAAGTGTGTCTGAACTGTTACATGTGCATAAATACTAGAAAGATTAAATGCCCAATCCAGTTCCAAAAACCCTGGAATGATAAAATGATTTAATATATTCAGATCAACTTATATCTTATACACCAGAATATTAGATTTCATGCAAAACATATTAACCATGACATTCTGTTTCTTTGCAGTATTCTTTCATATTTTAACAAGTGAGTTTTCAGAATGTACAAATATACAGATCTGTCACACTGTTCTTACTGTGGGGTTTTCAAATGGTAGAACTGGAGAGAATTTGCCAAAGGTTGGCAGGAATTCTATCAACAATTTAGCATAGTAATTGATGGAAAATTCAGAACAAAAAGACAATATTGATTTGTATTGGTCTCTCCAGAATATTGTGCCAACCTACATGGATAATATCAACACATGCTAAGTACAAATAACTCTGATTATGGAAGTATGTATTATGATTATTGGATGACTCCAAATAACATTGACTTGTCAAAAATGGAGAAAAAACATATTATAGCTACAGAAACTAATAAGTAATGGCTCTGGATAAACACAAAGTCTATGTCATTAAACTGCAAATATTAGCTCACAAAGCAATAATGGGTGTGTGGCCAACCCCATTGTGTCTTCATGAAGATAAACATTTCTTCTACTAATTTCCAAGGTTAGCAGCATCCTCTACTTGCAAATGTTACAAGCTATCCTTTCAGAAAGTGAAAATGCTCTTTATTTCCACAGTTGTATTATTTTAAGTCAAAGAATTTTTCAGAGTCTCTGCTTTTGGATGGTAAATTCCAGTAATTCTCACCCTGATGATCTGCAAAGCAAATCATTCTCACTTATGTCTCACTGTGGTCTCAGTGTTGACTTAGTAGTTCATTGCTGTAGCCTCACCTCAAATCACAGAATGAGTCTAAAGCTTTTATGTAAGGGACATTATGTTTCATTTCAAAGAAAAAAATACTATATAAATGGAAAAAAAAACAAAAAAACAAAAACAGTATCTACACCATGGCAGCATTTATTCTTTGGGAGCTTTCTGCTATCAAAAGTAACAATATCAAAGTTTTTTCTCTTAATACTAAAATTATTTCTTGTGAGTTTGTTTGTCTATGTGGTGGGACTGTTCTCTGCATGCAGTGAATATTGTTCTATAAATAAGGAGCTGTTTTGGACTGTGTGGAGCACCATAGAAGTGGATGGAAGAAGCAGAGGAGCAACAGGTAGAAGGAGGGTGGAGTCACGCAGTCTCCATCCTGCCACCAAAGTAGAAACATGTAGGACTGAGGGTACAGGCCATGGGCCATGACCATGTGGTCAGGCATATTAATGAAAATGGGTTGAATTAAGATGAAAGAGCTAGCTAGTAACATACCTTAGACATAAGCCAAGCAGTATAAAATTAATATAAGCAGCTGATTCATTCTTAGTGGGTAATGCCACTGTGGGCAAGTCCAAACTTCTGGCCCATGCGAGGCCAGAAATCATTTACAAGGGGTGTGTGTGTGTGTGTGTGTGTGTTTGTGTGTGTGTGTGTTTCATTTTGTTGATGTAAGGATCTTACACAGCTGAACTCTGCTATGAGATCATGTTGTTCTGGTACATTGTAAATATTTGTCCCACCTACTGGTTTAATAAGACACTGATTAGCAAGAATGCAGACAGGAAGTGTGGGTGTGGCTACCAGATTAAGAAAATCCTGGGAAGAAGAGAAGATCAGAGACACCAGCAGGCACAAAGGAAAGAAGATTAGAATGCTGCTCTGAGAAAAATTACTAAACCACTTGGCTAATCATGGGTTAGTTTAAGAATTAGGAGTTAGCAAGTTATATGCCTGAATCATAGGTTGATCAGCATGAAATCAATATAAGACTTTGTGTGATTATTTGGGATCAAACAGCTGTGGGCAGTCTATTACAGACACCTAGTCCAGATCTTTGGGCCAGTCCAGGTCAAAACTTTCTTATAACATAATTCAAACTCATTATATTACTGAAGATAAACTTGAACTTCCAGTCTTTTTGCCTCTACTTCCGAAGCATGACATCACCATTCATGATGGTATTAAGATTCAGAAAATGATTTTCCTCAAGCTGTATTATGAAATAATAAGTTGAGTTTTGGCATAGTAATTCTCTTTCTTTTTGCAACTGTTTCAATGAGTAATGAGTGACTATACCCCCCAGACTTAAGGAACAAATAAAAAATATTATGATGAAAAATCTGTCAGAAAAAGAATAAACTATATTTTATGTATCAGGGAACCATACCAATACCTCCTCGGTTGAGAGGTGAAGATGTAAAACTGATATTTTATATTTATATCCTTCATCTGTTAATTTGATTATACACAGCAATAAGATGAATAAAAAGTTAAATTGCTTAAAGAGTTCAGCCATGTATAAGCCTCATTATAAATACTCATCATTCTCCTGGAAAATCTTTGTCTTAAAGCAAATTTGTCACAGAGCCAAAAATATGTATTGATGTTGGCTTGCTGATCTTACAGTCACATTAGCATTCCACAGTAGGTGGGGATACATCAGAGAATGGGTGGGAGTGAGGTGCAGACAGACCCGAATGTCAAGATGCTGTGTCATTTATGAGCTGTCTGAATACTGACTGGGTTATTTAGACTCTCTGTGCTGAAAGCAGTTTCACAATAGTATATGAGAAAATAATTTGGATTGTAATGAAGGATTACTAAAAATTTAAGTAACAGTAGAGCGTGCACATGGCTGTGTTATGTAAATATAATTATTCTACTGTCACTAACACTAATTGTTAACTTCAAAAATTAATACCTATCAAATAGGTCCAAGATCCTTGCTATTTAAGATTGTTGCTTACATTTGCAACCTTGTTTTTGAACCTTATTTCTTTTCTTCAATCGTCTTTTCTACTAAAAGCATTCTCCTCATATTAAAAAAAGCAAAAACAAAACAAAGAACCATTGAAACAGAGTTTTCAGTTATCACAAAATTAAGGCAATATACACAATATAGGCAAGAATGGTATTTTCCCCTCTGATGCACACAAACCTTACCACTTAATAAGTTTTCAATGTAGTTTATTAATATAATTGTGATTTTTTTAAAAAAAATAGCCCAAAGTATCAATAATCACCAATAAATTATCTAGGATAGAAAGTATATCATCATTTTTGAAACAGATGAATTCTATTCACAAACTATAAATATAAAATTTTAAAATAAAAAAATTCAAAAACATAAAGCAAGCTAAATTTTTAATCAGAAGGGTAAATATGCCCCTAAAAACATAAGGGAGAAAGTAACTAGTAATAAAAATATTACTCAGAGGAAGCCAAGGCCGTAGTTTTATTTTAATGTACTTAAAGAGGAGCAAGCCCATGAGACATACTTCTGTGTTAGGTGGTAAAATATAATAACAAAAATCTTTCATTTGTAATGAGGATGAGAAGCCAGAAGAACTTGTAATTTCATTACTATGTCAGATATACTATATTATGATCCATAATGCCATTTTATTTAATTTACTTAAAAATTATACCTTTGATACTATTTCCTTTTAAAGATTACAATAGTAAAAATCAGGAAATTTATGTAATGGTCATCTTAGTGATGAATGGGGAGTTATTTACTGAGGTCCATGTCACTTTGAAAGAACTTTCTATCAGTATCCACTACTTCAAGAGTTTTCTTTAGTAAAGGCACAAAAAAGAACAGAATCACTAGTACAAAGTAGGGGAGTTATAAACATAAATTACAAAATATTATTTCATTTTTTCTGCATTTATATGCATATTTGTATGTGAGAGGGCATACATGTAAGAGTGCATGTGCATGTGTGTGGAGGCAAAATTTGACATCTGGAATCTACTTAATCAGGCACCATATTATTGAGTTGATATCTATGGTTAAACCAGTACCTCCCTGACACTGTCAAAATGCCTTAAGGATGCCTGTTTCTACCTCTGAGACTACAGGAATTATAAGTGGGTGGTGCCCATCTGAACTCCAATTCTCACATTTTTGCAAAATTTAGACAATGATTCCTTACCCCAATACCTATCCATGTTCATAGTTCTAAGACCCACAGTTGAATCACTGACTCATTCTAGTTCCTGATCCTTTCTGACTTAGAAGTAATTTTATTTTAACCTTGCCCAAGTGTAGGCAGTATTAAGAGGATCTTATCCCAGTGATCTAAAAAGAAAAATCTTTTAAAATATTTGAGAGCACAAGTGTCATGTATTAATAGTTCCATTCAGTTCTCAACTAGACCAGTGTTTGACAAAATAGGATAGGCTAAACTGTTAAATTTATGAAAATACAAACACTGACAATAGAGATCTAGTCCTAATGACTAAATGAACATTTAGGAAAAAAGAAAGGAAACTATGTACACCCAGCAGCTAAAATTATTATGTATAAGATTTTATTTAATTTAATCACCAAATCATATAAAAAGTATTTCAAAGTAGATTTGAAAGCAAGAAATTATTTAATATCTTCAATCAGTCTTTTCTCTTCATATAGCAATAAACAAATGTATTGGTCAAACATTTAAGAGGTCTTCAAAGAATTTACTTATTTGGGGAACCATTTCATCATTGTTGTTTGAGACATAGAAACTTAGAAAATACAGCAAAAATATGCTGTCAATGTATGCACTTTTCATTGTTTATAGTCACAAGTTAGCTTTTAAAGTCTACCTGGAATTCAAGTACTTATAATTCCAAGCACACTTGTTCTCCAAGAAGCTGAGTTATCTCCTCCAGAAAACCCTCTTCAGCATAGTGTGATCACATCTCACACTGCTGACCCCATGTACATTCACAGCTTTGTGCTATGCATTTCTGTTTATTTTCCAAAATTCACAATAAATTATAATTTTCATGAAGCTTTTTTCTATTTCGGAAGAGAACAAATATAGAGACCCATGGCCAGTTTATGTGCAGAGATTAAGAAACCTTGGAACACACAGGCCTAAATGGGTATCTCCATCAAATCCTTCCCCTCAGGGCATAGGGAACCTTGTGGAAGAGACAGAGTACAATAGGAGAGAGGATGGAGGACTCCAAGGAAACAAAGCCTTCTCTACACAGTAGGACTGCTGAACATATGCGCTTATAGAGACTGAGGCAGCATACATAGGTCTGTTCCACATTAGGTCCTAGAGTTGAATGGAGCTGTAGACACATACTCGCACTCCCTAAACCAAAACCAATCTCTAATTGGTATTCACTTGGAAATGAAATTTAGTTTTCTATAAGAAATTTTCACTGGGGATATTAACTACTCTTTAGGGTACACACACCAAGCAAAGATGACCAACAGAAAATGAACTCAGTGCCATTTCGGGGGGGGGGGGTTCTTTGTCTCAGCCCTTTTATTAAAAAAATCAATTTAAAAATTTTCTCCTTCCCCTCCTTTCCTCCCTCTCTCTCTGCTTTGCAGACCAAGAACTCACAAAGATTTATCTGCATCTATCTCCAGTGTGCTAGGATCAAAGGTGTGCACCACCACTGCTCAACTTATATTTATTTTATTAGTATCCTTTACATATCTGCTTGCTTTCTAATACAAGACAGACAAGGGGTGGATCTGGATGGGAGAGGAGGTGGGGAGCAACTGTATAAGAGGGAGGGAAAAACCACAATCAAAATATTTTACATAAAAAATAAATAAATAAAAATAAAAACAGACAAAAGCCCAAATATGTATTCACTGAAAAACTTCAAATAAAGGATCATAACACACTCTTACACAAAATCAAATATTACAAAATACTATGATTTAGTACAACTATTCAGTTGTACATTCTGTCTTCCCAGAAAATTATTTCATTTAGTACATTTATTAGTAGATGGATAAGGACATACAAATGAATGGATTTTGCTGTATATAACCTTAAATTAAAATAGTTTTTTGTTGTTGTTGTTCTTGTTAGCAAACACAGTGATAACATTGAGTCATGGTTAATTTGACCATGGTCTGGAAAAAAAAATCATCATCAAAAGCATAACACTATTAGCTTTACTGTTGCCTTGAAATGATTTCTCAAAAAGTGATCCAAGTAAAGTATAAAAAAAAATTTGTAATCTCTACTATCCCTCATCATAACATAAATCTTTGGAAAATAAGATTGTCAACATTTATCTTAAAACACACACATATATACATATGCATACACACACACAGAGCCAGTTCCAGAACAGCCAGGACTACTCATAGAAACCCAGTATCAGAAACAAAACAAAATAAAAAAAAAACAACAAAGTGAAATTATAAATACATCTTAGCCAATTTATATACTTACACACATATGCACACAAATATAAAAATACCAATTAATATTGGTATATGATGATGATTAATGTATATGTTATGTATATACATATACATATATATATATATACATACTTTGTTCTAAACCTGGTAGTTATTACACAAAGCAAAAAAGAAAAGAAGTGGAGACTGATCTAAGCATTATTGGGTCAGTGGGACCATAGGACTGTCTGCTCCCTGCCCAGGGAGGGGATGGGCAGTTGCAGAGAAGAAAAATGACCAGATGTGTTGGGAGGGGGAAGAGACCTTGAATAAGGATATATAGGGAAAGCTGAACACAAAGAAAATATATGTGTAGCAATCTTATTTGTATTTCT
>PVIH01007281.1:77805-102313 GCA_004025045.1 Sigmodon hispidus | reverse complement strand
ACCTTGAATAAGGATATACAGGGATGGAAAAAAAAAAAAATTCAGAGGGAAAGATGAACACAAAGAAAATATAGGTGTAGCAATCTTATTTGTATGTCTACCCTTGATAAGCCATGCTTATCATTCTTATCCTCTATATAGTTATTGTTAACTCTTCCACATTTTAAATTCTTTTTACTGTGTTTTTTTTTAATAAATAAAAAAAAAAGGAAAAAAAAAAAAAAAAAGAAAAATTATACCAATTAGAATGATATTAGTTTATTTAAGTAATACTTTTAATGAAACATACTAGAAAATAACCCCAAACCATAATCATGTTTAAGCTGTTGTACTAATGAACCTATCTTCAGATTTCATTATAAGATAAAATGAAATTTTGCATTTGAATGTTATGCACTTCAAAGTATTAAACCAAGTTCTAAGACATGTATAATATTATTGTATGTAAATAAGTCTTCCAAATTGCAGCAACATTTTACTTAAAGTTAAGTGCTAATAACAAAATGGCTCTAATTGTGATACAGTTTTCTAGTGTGTTAAACAAGGAAAAGATAGAAAAATTAAATCTCCATATATTGGTATTATACCTACAACATTATAAAAGAGAATACACATAAAATGACAGAATTAGCCTGACAAACTTACAGATTCCTTTATCCAGCATTTAGGAAGGTGACTTTCTAAGTTCCAGGCTAACCTGATCTATGTAGTGAATTCTAGGGCATCAAGAGCCACATAATGTGACCCTTTCTCAAAAATACCCTCCCAATGGAATTTATTTACAACACAATGAATGTGTTGTAAATATTATCTTAATATTTTAGGTTAAACATCAAAATAAAAGCTTACCATACCATAGTTTTTTCTTCCTTCTTTATTTTGTATTTATCAAAAAAAAAAACAGTAAAAAAATTTAAAATGTGGAAGAGTTAACAATAACTATACAGAGGATAAGAATCATAAGCATGGCTTATCAAGGGTGGAAATACAAATAAGATTGCTACACATATATTTTCTTTGTGTTCAGCTTTCCCTCTGAATTTTTTTTTCCATCCCTGTATATCCTTATTCAAGGTCTCTTCCCCCTCCCACCACATCTGGTCACTTTTCTTCCCTGCAACTCCCCATCCCTTCCCTGGGCAGAGAGCAGACAGTCCTATGGTCCCACTGACCCAATAATGCTTGGATCAGTCTCCACTCCTGGCCAAATCCAGTTCTGTCCCTCATCCCTCAAGAGTGAGTCAGGTGTTCCTATAGTTGGACTGGGGTTTGAAGGGTCAGTCCAGGGTGTTTCTGATCCCAAGCTGTTCGGTGGTTGTGGTTTGCCGCTTGGGCATGTTTGGCTTTTTTTCTTGTTTGTTTGTTTAGAGACCACTAGTGAGTGAGTACATCCCCTGCTTATGTCTCTGAGTTTGTGATACTTCGCTCAGGAGGATATTCTCCAAATCCATCCATTTGCCTGTGACCATACCATATTTAAAAGTTCTAAGTAAGGTTGTGAGGCTGCCAATCATTCACAGAGAAGCAAGCTCAGATGATAATAGTAGAATATCTCACTTTAACAACTATGCACCATTAGAGTCTTTTCATAAATGACCATAATCCTTAGCCAAACCTATCTAACCTCATGCACACTCAGATTTTAAAGCCACATTTTCACATAAAGGACCAACTTTACTGTTGTCTATTTCTTCTGGAATGTTTAGTAGCCTTATTTCAATAGCTATGTATCTACATATCCAAAATTTGTTACTCATGTCTACCAGGGTTCCCTCACAATAGAAAATACGGTTACTGTGGCATCTCCTTGAGGAGTAATATTGGGAAGTGTATCTTCATGTACCCAACTGTCTATATTGCCCACTATTTCCTTTCTATTAATCTTAGCAGCTAAGATAATTAAAACACCAATCTAAAATGTAAGTGTAAAATGTGGTTTTAATCACATTCAAAACCATTGTGGATTAAAAGAGATGCTGTTGTTCTAAGCAGATGCTTTCAAGTTCACTTCAAGTAAGAATGAGAATACCATTGCCAAAAGGATTTTAAATTAAAATTGTATTCAAACTGTCATATTAAAATTTCATAAATCTATCATAATTTGTCAAAGATTATTAATTTCCAATGAAATATTATTATGTGTAGCTATGATGATTGCTTTCCATCAGTCTTCTGTATATATGTTCTCTTTATCTTCCTTTTTCTCATCTTTTCTTCTGTCTTCAAGTTGTTTGTCCAAGTCTCCAAATTTACATATACTTTTGTAGTGCATAGGATAGGACTTTTCTACTTCCTCTCTTATACTTTCTAATGGATTCTCAGAACATCTCTTTTCATATCTTTGGGTTTTAGCTCATTTTAAGAAATATGCCAGGACTGCTAAAACAAAAGCAGTTTAAACTTCAACTTATGAACAGTTCAAAGGTAGAAACCTAAGGCTTAGAAGAATGAAAGTTTAGAGTGATTCATTCTGTGAACTAAGTCACTGTGAAAGTAAAAGTCAGTATTAACTTACAAGTCCTACCGTGTTTCAGTGGTGTTGAAAATATGGAGAAATCTGTTTCCTCCTTTCTACAGAGCAATCCATTCAATGTTGTTCAAAATAGTGTGACTGTAGCCAATTCTTCCCTCTACACTTAAAAGAGAAAAATCTCTTGCAGTGAAGTTAGAAGATATTAAAATAATAAATGTTAAAATATTTTTTATGCTGTCTTCAATGTTGTTTAAGAATAAAGGAGAAGGAACAGAGCCAAAATTTTTTTGTAACTATAAGTGGAATTTAATATAGGTTTACGAGAGGTCATCTACCTGTGAGACTTCTTTGTAGTTCCCCAAAGGTTTGGACAATTTATTGCCCCAGGAGTTTCCAAAACATGACTTTATGTACTTTTTCAATTAATTAAATGTTTATAATACTTCCTCCAAAGGTAATTCTGAAATGGGTACTAGAAATGAGATGCTTCCCTATGGCTACTTACCTGAAGAAAATGATACCTCTTTTTAAAGAAGCTTTATTGTGCAAAGTTCCTCAGTGAAGGACTGCTACTCATTAGTGTGTCCTCTTCTGCCATTGTTATGCATTTATCCTGTTATCCACAGGTGCCACAGGCTCATAAGTATAATGGTTTTTTTTTTTCATATGCAGAAGACAGCACTTCATAGCATTTCCTTCCATACCTCACACAGCTCTTAGATTTTTTTCTCTGCTCTCTCTTTCAAGATATTTCCTGGATCGAGAAGAAAGTAATGCAGTTGTTCAATTCAGGGCTGTATAATTAATAGTGACTTAAATTCTGAGTGTCAGAGATGTGGGCCTGTACATTGAGACTCTACCCATTACAAAAATAAGCTATTTTATCTATATCAAAGAACACTACACAGTAGAAATATACACAGATTTTTAGATATAATGTCCTTTTAGAAAAACAGCAACAATGTATTTTTTTGTAGGGCTTATAAGCTTTCTTTTTGTAAACATATGACCAAGTTTACAGCACCAACCATGAAACCTCTTTGTGGAGCATGCCTCAGATCCATTCAGAAACTTATTAGCTAACTGAAAGTCATTCATGTTACCATTGTGCCAGCGAGTATATCTTGCTTTAGGGATCAGGTTTCCCCTATTCTATGTTGACAGCTAATTGAGACCATTGATTTTTTTTTCTCCCCAAACAATCGGAATAACCTGTTCTGGAACTATAAAAACTAGCCACCAAGGAAGAATGTTCCTAAGAAGTTCTTAATTGTGAGTTAGATCTTATGGAACTATAAATAATCTACCAACTTCCTATATATAATCTCACCAAGGAAGTATTCCTATGTCAAAAGAAATAGAGATCTAATAAGTAATGCTAAAGCAAAAGCAAGAACAAAGTTCAGCAAGTTAAACTTCCATTTCTTCAGTTCTGTGTACTCTGGCTTCTTGTACTTAGAATTATATAGAATATAAAGGCATAAGAAAGCTCTAGCACACCGGCTCTGCTGCCTATCATGCAAGCAACCTCCTTCCTGTGTTGCATCCACTGTTGTATGGAAACTATATCTATTTATGTCACAAGACTGGGCATGGGCATCACCCTGATGACTCTACTGCAGCTTTTGTTTTACCTTTGTAGTTTTACCTGGTAGCCTGTCAGAAGCCACTTGCTGTATCTCCAGCTTTCTATCTATGACCAGTCTTTAATACCTTTATAAAACCATGAAATGAGACTCTATGACTCTCCCATTCTCACAGTTTTATGCCCAGAAGGCCAATACCATGTGGACAGTGCTCCATTACTCTCCTGTCAGCTAGGTATGAAAGCTTTTAACCTTGAACCCTAACACTTCTGTATACTGATAGTATAGTAGTATATTGTAATTGATTTCCTTGGTAGTTGTTTTTCAGGAGCATTGAACCTTACAAATATCAGGAATTCTATTCTAAGTTCAGGCTTTCTACTTTCAAATATGTTTGTTTTTCATAAGTTGGAAACATTTCCAGATAAGGTTTTCTTAAATGATATGTTTAATGTGAGAATGTCTTTCTGTATGCTGTGAATAAAATTCTTTAAATAAAGGGACTGTTTTGGTCTATTTGGCCACAGGATAAGTAGGCAGAAGAATCAGAGTATAGGTAGAAGGAGAACAGAGTTAAGACACAGGATCAAGCCTCACAAGAATCAGTATGTAAGGTAACACAGGTGAGCCACAGGCCTCATGGCAGGACAGATTTATAGAAATGGCTTGAATTAAGATGAAAGAGCTAGCTAGCAATATGCCTGAGCCATAAGCCAAACAGAATAAAATTAATATAATTGTCTGAGTCATTTTTTTGGGGAAAAGTGGCCATGGGCGTGTCTGGACTTCTGGCTCAATAAGTCCAGAAACCTCTTATTATGTATGTTTTCTATAATTCTATTGCATGGCAGGAGGCAGCTTATCTTTATCAATTAGCACCTCTTTTCAGGCACATGATTTTTGTGAAAGTCTTTTCATCTTGAATTGCTTCTTTCCTGACAAATACCACATTTTGATATTGTTTCATCTTTCTCCTATATTTTCCCTGTAGACTTAAATACGTGTTAGAGCTTAAATGTTCTTCCTGCCTAAAATACCTTTGCCAAATAAATTGGCTTGTTATATATAAACTCCACTTCACCAAAGTACTCATGACATAAACCAAATAAAGCCAGATTCTTGATCAAAATAATTATATAAAAGCCCCTATTCCAGTTTCTGATAGAGTCTTTAAATTACTCTGAGACCCAAAGAGTTGACCCTCTACTGTCTACATTTCTCAGTATCTTGTAGTGGTGGTAGTTTGAATAAAATTCTTACCCAAAAGCCCATAGGGAGTGGCACTATTAGGATGTGTGGCCTAATTGGATAAAGTATGTCACTAGGGAGGGACTTTTGAGTTTCAAGAACTCAAAACAGGCCTAGTGGCTCACTCTTTCTTTCTGTTACCTGCTAATCCAGATGTAGCTCTCAGCTACCTTCCTAGTATCATATCTGACTGCAGGCTACCATGCTTCACACCATGATGGTAATGGACTTAACTTCTGAACTATAAGCCATCCCTAATTAAATGTTTTTGTTCCTAAAGAATTGCATTGGTCATAGTGTCTATTCATAGCAACAGAAACCTTAAGACATACTGGCTCATTGGTCTAATAGGCTTTGGCATGCTTCTGTTTGGAGAAATGAGGAACAATTTTAGGACTTAAGACATGAAAAACAATGAACATTTTAAGTAAGGGTTAATGGGCTATCTTAGTAGGAGCACAGAAGATAGTGGTACTGAAGGTTATTTGAACCTAGTTCAAGAGGCTTTCAGAGAATAATGATATTTTATGTAGCCTAGGCATTGCAATATTTTGGTTGAGAATAAGGCTGGTTTCTGCCTGTGTCCAAAAAGTCTGTCTGAAGTTAAATTAAAGAATTTTATATTAATTGCATTAGCAGAGGAAATCTAAAAGCAGCCCAGTATAGACCCTACAATGTAGTCATTATTGGTCACTCTAGTGATGATGTATAATGAAAGGTAAAATCTGAACAGGGAAAATATAAAATGTAGTTAGGGGGGAAAAGGGGAGAGAAGTATAAACAGATTAAAGAAAAGTATAGTATTAAATGAAATAAATGTAATGCTGGCCTTGGAACAAGGCCTCATTCTGTTAAGCTTCCAATTTGTGAGAAGAAACAAAGGATAAATGAAAGAGAATTTTAAAAACCTAAGTGCCAGGCATGGTAGACACACCTTCAATTTCATCACAAAGAGACAGGCAGATCTCTGTAAATTCCTTGGCACTCTGGTCTAGAAAGTAAGTTCAGAACAGTCAGGCTTATGCAATAAAGAAAATCATCAAAAACAAAGTTGATGAAATTATAGTTGGGGGGGGGGGCATGTTCCAGTCCCAGAAAATAGCAGAATTTGCCAACTTTGGCTTTAGAGTCAAATAGAAGAAAGGGATTATGAAATCTCCCACCACTGCTAAAGAAAGCCATTGAGGCCAGGCCTGTTTTAGGGGTGTTCCTGCATGGAAGCCTAGAGAAGCCACTGTGTGAAGCTGTGAAGGTGAAGCCTGGATTGCCTTGGAGGTCCCAAAATGCTGAAGATACCAGAGCATCTGGTTATTTGCAGAAGAGAATGGTAAACAGAGAATGGAACCACCTCAACAAAAAAACTATGTTGCAGTCAATAAAGCTGAAAGGAGTTGAGATCTGAAGAGTGCTTTGACATCAGACATGGAGATAAAACATTTGGAGATTGACTACATAGTTTTCGGTCTTGTTTTGGTTCAGTATTTCCTCATTATGTTCTCTCTTTTTTTTTCCTTTTGGTACAGTAATGTATATTCTGTATCATTATATATTGTAAGTATGTAGTCTGCATTTTTTGCCAAGGGTCCTATGCTACTTTGAGGCATTCTTTCTGCTACCCTAGGCAGAGTGGGAAGCTGGTCTCTCAGTCTGCGTTATTTCTTTCTTCATTTTCATTTTACATGGATTACAGTTAAGAGATTACCATTAGTCCTCAAGAAAAAAAATTGAACTTTTGACTTTTAAACAAGTGTGAGACTGTTCTATAATACAAGCACTTTTATATTTAGACTAAATTGCATTTTGCATTATAAGATGGCTACAAATTTATGGGGTTTGTGGAGTCAAATGGGCTGTTTGAAATAAAAATAGCACCATAGGCCCATAGGGTATAACACTATTAGGAGGTTGGTCCTTATTGAAGTAGATGTGATCTTGCTGAAGAATGTAGGTCTCCGGGTGTGGAATTTTGAAATAACAGAATCTCAACTGGACTAGTGGTCCATTCTCACTTCCTGATGCCTGCTGATACAGATGTAGAACTCTGAGCTACATTTCCAGCATCATGTCTGCCTACATGCTACCATATTTTCTACAGTGATAATAATGGACTACACCTCTGAGCAGCCCTAACTAAATGTTTTCTATTATAAGAGTTTCTGTGGTTCTGTTGTTCCTTCTCATCAACATAAACTACAACTAAGATACTTGTCACCCAAACTTCCAACAGAATGATGTAGGATGTTCCATGTTGTACACACTAGAGAGTTTTGGTTTAGTGAAACAATTTTTTATTCACTGTAGCTACAAATACGTAATAAAGATATATATATATATATATATATATATATATATATATATATATATATATAAAATCTTCTTATCTGAACAACAGCCCCACTTCTTGTATCAGTTTTTAATGTTGATATCAATTTTTGTATCAATTTTTTAATGAAAAAGAAAATGTTCTTTTTCATGCAATAAAATTCTTATCAAAAGAACCTTTAAAGAGTATAGTTAAAGTTTTTTCACACAACTTGAGGATATAATTTATTATGGTAAAAAAATTATAAAAGCAAGAAATGGAGTTAAATATTCACCTTGTCTCTATAGTAAAAAGAAGAGTCATTAATATTTGTGCTCAAATACTTTTCTCCTTATTCTTTAGGCAATGACCAATCCATACGACTGTTCTTATTTCCCCCAGCATAATGTTTTCCTTAACTGATTGGAAATTTCATACAATACAACCCAATCACATTTGCTCTCTATTCCTCCCAGCTTCACCCTCCTACTCTTGAATTTCCCAAAATAAAGACATCAAGTACAACTTGCCTATCCATATGCTCAGTGAAGACTAGTCAAACTTTGTATGGCCAGCCCCTTAAGGAAAACTAAATTTTCCCAACCCACTCCTGCCAGTAGCCATCAGTTTTAAAAAGCTATACTTTAGCATTGTTATCACAATTTTCAAGAACTTTCAGTAGTTTCATGTCTGGACTATTTCTTTTTTCTTTTTGGGGGACATGTGAATTGGTTGTCAATGAAACCTTCAATGTCTCTCTTTCTTAATAAGAGTCTGCAAATACTGATATCAATGCAAAATATGTCTCTCTGTCAGCCTGCGACAACATGAATCTCAGATCATGGACATCAACATGGTTTCAGATGGCCAAATAGATATTGGGCATCAACATTGTCTCTGGTGGTAGCATTGGATTAGAGATATGTTGCAACTCTGAAGGGAAAGACTTCCTTAACTTGTTACACAGTCCGAAGGGAAAAGTATCCTGGCTGTTAGAAACTAAGGATTTCCACAAAGCCACACTGCACAACAAATCTCAAAAGATATATTGGGAGAGAAAGACTCAGGAAAGTGGATTCCTCTGATCAGGTGAGAATCATCAGAGACCTGAGAAATCAATTAAGCATATTTATATAGGGTATGTGGGCAGGGCAGAGTTTTCCAGTGTAGGTATTGGTAATATTTCAAATCCAGAGCTTGGGCTTTTTACTCTATAGGATAGGGGCTGGATCCAGCTATTAGGGTAGTTGGGGTTTTCTGTGGGTAAAATATAGTGATTGGAAGTTCTCTAATTCCCTTTGCTGTGTCTTTGGCTTGAGGAGGAGCCTATGTACTTTTGCTTATCAAGTGGCTTACAAAGGACACCAACGTGATTTTCAGGAGAAACATAGATCATGAGCATCAACATGACCTTCTGGATCATAGAAATCTTTTGAGAAATTTCACCCAGGAAAATGAATAATTCTCAGATGCCTTGTTGTTTCTCAGAATTAGGGTGATTACGCAATTGGGCAGAATATCTGGGGACAGGAACTGAACAAGCTCTATGCTACTATGTACTACCTTGCCCTCTGTGCATTGTGGGTATGAAAATTGCTTTTACAGCCTGTGAATAGCACCACATCCCTGTGTTCTCCCTCACACAATGGACCACACTCCCACATTTCTAGTATCACTTCTTTGTCACTCATCACTCCATTATGCCATTTACCCACCACACACACACACAAGCTTTTTATTTTTGAGGTTAATCTTTCCACTTTAAGTAGTAAAAATAAAACCTCATAAGTATGGCTACTGGTTAACACTAACAAGATAATCATTTATAGGTATGTTCTAGACAATTTCATCACATCAAGTTGATCATCAACAGTATCCACCACAGTATATCTTTTGTTTTCTTCTCTTGCCTTAATTCTTTATTTAAGCCTTCAAGGGCTACACAGAACAGAAGGATAGACAATGGATATGTGTAGTCTGAAGTTTTTGCATCCCATCCGAGCCCCTTGATCTTGACAAAGCACTCCCATCCATGGTCATAATTATTAAATAATTACTCAGTGGCTTATATTAATTACAAACAGTTTGGCCTGTGACTTTACCACTTAGCTTTTACAACTTAACTTGTTTTTATTGAGCTATGTATTGTCATGTGACTCTGTGGCTTTACCTGTGTCCCATTTAATCTTGTTTTCTGATCAGGAGCCTGCATTGGCTCACTGACTGTACCCTTCTTTATCTTTATCTTAGCTTGGATTTCCCATGTACCTCCAAGTGGCCTTGCAATAGGCCAAACAGATTCTTTTTTTTTTTCCTTCTTTCAGATTCTTTATTAATCAATAGTAATACATTATTTTCCCCATACAGAAAGACATGCTCTTGACGTGATGCTAATCTGAATGCTTCAAGCTATTCAGTTCTTGTATATTTTTTTTATCTTGAGAATCTATAAAAATGTGGTGTGTGTGTGTGTGTGTTATGGGCGGTGTATTTGTGTGTGGAAAGCTTCTTTCTGTAGCCTAGACTAGCTTGGGAACTGGAAGTAATCTTAATTAAAACTAAATGTGCAGTTTGCTAAAGTTTAACCATTTTTTTGGTTTTCATGGTATCTGAAAGATAATAAGGGAAATGTTTAATGCAATATAACATGGTCATGAGACTAAGGCTTTAGCAAAATCTTTGAAGTTGCTTTTTCAATCCTGTTGCATGAGGAAATTACAAAATATTTTCTGGTATTATACAATTTGAAATATTAATTCCTAATCCCTTTATAACTATTCACACCTAAAAAATACATTTTAAGTGATTCATATAAAAATCTATACATTATAAAATCAGAAAAATGCCATAACTTTTAAAGTTAATAAATAAAAGATAAAATGATCAGTTTATTTTAATTTAGAATTCTCCATTTCTCCTAACACAGATAAATATCATGACATGAATTATACCTCATATCATCTGACATTTGTTAAATGGCTGTCACAGTTCAATTCAAACAGATTCTCTGTCTCTAACTCACAGTTTTAAATATTTTGAACATGCTATATTTATATACTGCCCTGTTTTGCTTAACTCTTTGTTAGCTATATCTTTTAGAAGTACAGAATGGAAAAACATAGGATTAAAACTACAAAAATACATCAGGCCATATATAAGAAATGTATTATGTTTATGAATGCATTTTCATCCAAAATCACTTTTTTCATATAATAAAACCTGATTATGTTCTTCCTCAGCACTCCCACATTCTCACTCATCCAACTTGACTATAGATTTTCACTCTCTCTTTAGAAAACATACAAACAAAAAAAGACAGAAAAAAGGAATTTATAAGAAATACACACATAAACACACAATCCATAAGAACACAAAAATAGAAACCATAATATTCAATGACCAATAAAAGAAAAACTTTTTTAGTATTATCAGTGACATTTATTGTGATACAGAGACAGTGTTAAGTAGTTTCCACAAAGACCTTATGGTCTACAGGTTTAACATATTTCTGCTTCTTCATATGGCCAGATGACAGGATGTCTAAAACCTGACTTCAGGAGGGACTCAAGATAAATGGAGGCAAAAATGTGATAGTTAGCTACCAGGTGGGAAGGCATGAGGGAAAGACAGAGACCAGATGAACATCTGAATCAGAGCCTGCTAAGGACCTTGTATGTCCACACCTCACCTCACTGTGAAATAATTTTCAGACTACCTTGGAACACTGATGCAAGGTATCTATTTTATTTTTCTATATTTAATATGTTTTAACAAGTTACAAGGTGAAAAGAAAAGAAAATTATAACTTTTAAGGAAGACAGAGATAAAAAATAGTTAGGGAGTGACAGAGGTTATGAGACAGTAAGAATGATTCAAGATCCACAGTAAAAATAAGAATAATTTGGAAAAGAATTAATCCAAGATTTTGAACAAATCAGTGTTTTATTCTATTTATAGTATAAGAAATACTCTTGAGATCATTTCAGTCTTTTAATTGGCACTCCATTATCTGCTTCCTGATATCTCTCTATATACTTTCTTTCTCTCTTTAAATACCAGTAGTATATTTACAAAATTGTTTAAATCTTACCAGTTATGGTGAGGCACCCTTTAATTCTTTGCATTGCAGAGGCAAAATCTGGCAAATACCTATGAGTTCAAAGCCAACTACATCTATATAGTATTTTAAAAAATAAAAATGACAGGAGCTTTAAAAATATTAAAACTGCTAAAATAAACCAACTAACTGTTAGCTAGCATAATTTTATTGCTTCAAAAATAAATATTATAGTAAATGTAGTGCCTAAACAAAATCAACACCGAAAATAAGAAGAGAAAAATAAGAAATAGATGTCAGAAGAATCTCAGCAAATTACAATTTTTAAGTTAGTGTAAATAAATGTGAGTTGCTTTATTTCTTGGGTAAAAATTAGAATTTATTATTTTAATGTTATATCATTATATAGAGTCCACAACTAAACATTAAGAACTAAAGTAATAAAATAACGTTTGAATACAATGTATAATAGAATAGAACAAGTCTGTTTTTGTTACTACATTGTAGTCAGAATAAATTTCTCAGCTTGATAAAGCAGTTAAATAGCTGATGTTAAATGTCCACTTTTTAAATTTTTAGGGTCAAATGAAGAACTCAGCATTAGAGACCTCTGCCTCTAGGTCAGAGTCCTCCCCAACTCATATTAGACACATGACAAGCAAATCTCCTTAGCATATCTGTGTTTTTGTTACATATTTGATCCAATTTCATCTACACAGGTTATCAAGACACTGTTTTAATTAAATTTTAATTCTTCACTCACTTTCTAATGAGAAAGCTATTTATACAATCATACAATTTCATCTGTCTTTTGCAAGCCTTGGTATATTTGCTCTGCAATATAAAATTAAGAAGAAGCAGATACCATTAATTTACTAAGTTTTCACATATAATCCAACAGTCTGCTGGTGTTCCTAGTTATAAGACAAAATGTATGCAACTTTCATTTTCTGTATATTCTGCTTGGCACTCTGAATTTAACAAAATAATTATTAAGCAAAACACAGATTTTAATATTGATAATCTCTATTGATAATTATTTGATTATAATTTTTTATTTAGATACAGAACAGATTTTAACATCACAAAGTAAAATAAAATATAACACTTTTTAAAGATATTATTTAAAATAAGGTTACTCTCGATTTCATTTCTTCTGTAGGTAGTAGGTGACATGACATACTAAGGTGACATCTTAGAACTGCTCCTGCCAGCAAAGTGATGCTCAACACCTTCCACTGGTTATGTTGAAACAGAAGGTGCTTATGAGTATTACTGAATGGAACAAACAGTTGAACTATGCTGCAAATCAAATTCAAGTCCTATGGAAGAATAGTGTGTGCTCTTAAGTTCTGAGCCATCTCTCCTTCACATTTAAACATTTTTAAATAAAATATAGGTTTAATGACAGGCACTTTCTTGAATATCTGTTCATCTTTCAATATGTCACTGGATTTCCATGAGGATAAATTTAGCAAACATCAATTTTAGTGTGACAATATTTATTAGTAAATTAATGTACGAGCTATTGAATTATGTCCCTTCTTACTCTATAATGAATAAATCATGGAGTGCTTGTCTAAATATTGGCTTATTCATTGGTTACATTATTTTTCTAAGAGTACCTTTTGTTTCTTTATATTTGTGTCTCTGTGTGTCTGTGTGGTTAGTCAAAATATGTGTATACATGTGAAGTGGAACACTTTATGTCTATGCACATGAATATAAAGTCAAAAGATGGATTAAATCAGTCTATAACCATAAGCCTAATTTCCTTGAGACAAGTCACCAGTGGATCTTAAAAAAACTGATGTTCTACTAGATGAAAAGTCCACTGAGCCTTTGAAATCTGCCTCAATCATCTTACTAGCATCGAATTAAAGTTTTCATGTAGCATCTGGCTTCATACATATCTGCTGGGATTCAGGGTCTCATGTTTGTAAAGAAAGTTATCTTTCTCAATAAACAGTCTCCCCAGCAGAAAATTATATTTTAATATTTATCAGAAGCCACTGTCAATCTCCTACACATTTTCCTGAAGGCATTCTTCATTTCCTTATTCCTGAAAGTATAAACCATTGGATTAAGCATTGGTGTCAGTACAGAAGCAAATATAAGTGTGTTTTTCTCAAAGGAAAAGGCAGATGAAGGCCGTGCATATATTAATAAGCATGGGACAAAGAACAAAATCACAACAGTAATGTGGGATCCACAAGTGGAAAGAGCTTTACTTCTTCCTTCAGCACTGTGACCTCTTAGAGAAAAAAGAATGACACCATAAGAGACAATCAGCAGGGAAAAGATAATGATGCAGAAAGATCCACTGTTAGCAAACACCAAAATGACAAAAATGTGTGTGTCAGTACAGGCAAGCTGCAGTAACGGGAATAAGTCACATATGAAATGATTAATAAAATTGGGTCCACAGAAGGGCAGCTGCAAAATGAAGATAACTTGTGTGATAGAATGTAAGAATCCTCCTGTCCAGGCCACTGCTATAAGAGTGCCACAGAGCCTCCGGGTCATAATGGAAGAGTAGTACAAGGGCTTGCAAATGGCGACATAGCGGTCATAGGCCATGGCTGTCAGAACAATCACCTCCACTCCTGCAAAGAAGTGGCTAGTAAATAGCTGTGTCATGCAACATTCAAAGGAAATGGTCTTTTTCTCATAGAAAAAGTCTATAATCATCTTGGGTGTGACAGTAGTAGAAGTGCATGCATCCAATAGGGACAGGAATGCCAAGAAGAAGTACATGGGAGATTCCAGAAGTATAGGGCTATAGACTATTGTCACCACAATTATTATATTACCCCCAATTGTCGCAATATAGACCAGCAAAAATACAACAAATAGTATTTTCTCAACGTTTGCATTTTGAGAAAGCCCCAAGAGTATAAACTCAGTGACAAAGCTCTGGTTTTGCATGATTCTCAAGAAGATGGCAAATAAAAATTATCTTCATGAAAATCTGCAATAATGAAAACAAGAGAATTTTATTGCATTTGGAACATGATGTTAGAAAATTTAGAACAGTATTATTGAGTAATATATAAAATTGTAGTAGTGATAATTTTTTGAATGTTTTAAAATGATTGTATTTTGAATATTAATAATTTAAATATCCCCCTCTGCTATAGATAAGAAATAGCTTTTATTTTGTATGGTTAGCTTTTATCAATCTATGGAAATTTTTTGGATTGGAACATCAAAATTCAATTTGAAGTTTCTTTTCCAGATATGAACAAAAGATCAAGTTTACTAATTATGTTTCCCAAATGCATTATAAGCAATTTTTGATAATTAACTGGTACACTATCTTATTTATGATTTCAATAAAGAGGCAAAATATACTTTGGGTCCAATTTAAAAATCATGGCTACATGATAAATTTCAATGTACAAAAAATGGTAGAACTTCAAATACATTAATCTACTTATTTTGGAACAAAGAATTCTTTGAGACCAGCACAGCTCTACTCATGATTCAGTAGTTGAAAATATTGAAAATTTAATTTTAACTAAAAAATTTAAAATGTGTGCAGGATTTTAAAAATTATGCTGCTGTCCTGACAACCAAATGAAATTAGTATAAAAACAGTAACAAAACTAATTAAAATAACTACTGTTTAAGACTGCCTCCTAGTCAATAGTATGAGAAAAGTTATTGATTCTATTTTATTATACTAAAGTACTAAAGTTAACTATAGAGGCTGAGATCAAACAAACAAAATATCATTAACTTGTGGTCTTTGGAGACATTGGCTTGAACATGTGAGATCTCCACAAAAGACCTCAACAAATTGAAGACAGTGAGAATCTCACCTGTTTAATAAATCTTATTATTTGTTTCATGTATTAATTAGGTATTTTGATAAAGGTAAGAGAGAAAATTAAGAATCAGAAGCAGTTGACCAAACATTTTCATGTGAAAATTAGTAGCAACACATAGCTGAAGAAAAATTACTTCTTGTATATAATTTAGGCCCTTGAGATTCAATCATTTGCCAACTATTTATACAATACAATGTTCCTAAGAAAACATAATTCTCTGTGATAAATGATTTAGAATTTACCTGAACATTATATAAAGAATGTTCATAAACAGCTTACCTGTTCTCCAAGGATTATGAGGTTAAAATTGAAAATATCAAAATGTCACTTGTGGCGTTTGCCAGGACAAGATTATTTTTTAACACCAGCTGCTTTACCTACAGAAATCTTCCATGAACTATCCAAGTAAATATTCTAGCTCTTGAATTCATTTTCTCCAGATAGTGTCAGCTTCCCATGTATCTGTAGTTTTAAATTAATGTTTTCTTCTGTTTCAAGAACACTTTTTTGATGAGGAATGAGATCTGTACTTATCTGCGGGCATAAGGACAAGTAAAATCACCAAATAGCAAATAAAAATATTATACAAAAAAGGAAAAGAAATCTCAATTAAAATATTTTACCTCTCACAAAAAAAGAGTGCAATTAGGAAGTAGAGTCATACCTAACATTTTTAAATAGTTGGGTTGATTCTGGTACCCAGTATAATTTCTCTTTGATTAGGCCTGGAGGACAAAAAAGATTATAAGAAAAATCTGATGGAATTCTAAGTTTTCTGTGAGATTTCATCTCACAAAAATATCAGAGAAACTACATGTATGAAGTGTCAATAATATATTAACGTTTTCAAACACACTTACAGTGAGTTTTGTTTCAAACAGCCTTGCTGGACAAAGAAAATTTAAATAAGTGAAAAGCCTCAAGAATAACAAGCTGCATTGTTAGCTAAAGCTTAATTAAATCTTTTTATGTTCTAACTGGGATGACTATTTGCACAAAACAAATGCCATCATTTTTACAATAAAGCAAATTTCATTTCTTTTGTTAAAATATCCATACTGGAAAGTACAATCTAATCATGACTTATGATAAGAAGATTACAATTTATACAATGCAAAAGACAACTGACATAAACACAAGCTTTATCCTAAATTGAATCTTTTGACATAAGAAGGACAATATCAAAAATAAATCTAAGTATGAATAGAATCTGTTATTTGAATGAGGCAAAGTTTTCATATTTTCTTTGTTACCTTGTCAAATCCATGCACAGTTAAGCAGTGTGGCACTTAGAAGTCAATCAAAGTCAGTGATATTATGGAGCCTCAGGTTCCACTCTTCTTTTCTTAATCTAAAATTAAAGTAAATTAATATTAAATAGAAAACAATCTAAATGTTTATTTTCTGTTGTGAGAGAGTTGTAAAAGAAGATGATAGGGTGGATATTATTATAAAACATTGTATCTATAAAATTTTCAAAAAGTAAATAAAAATATATTTTAAAGTAACAAAACAGCTTTTATGTAATGGTTTATTTTTTAATTCAATATACTACCAGACCTCAACATTTATGGTCCATGAGATGCACGTTGTTAGCTCTTATTTTAGTGAGGGCCAAAAATATTTAGTAAATAAGACTATTTCTTACAAATTACTAATGATATAAATACATCAGAGATGAAGCAGTTTTACACTTAAGCAAAAAAGGCAAATGTTCATTTATAAATATTTTGAATATATTCTATAATCTAGAAGTAAACATAAGAGTATAAACTTTATTTATAGTAATATGTTATTTTAATAAAACATTTAAAACTTGAGTCAAAGATTAAAACCCACAAAATCAAAATTCCTTTAAATTTATGAAAATAGCTTGAGGCTTGCAGACCTTTCACCAGAACACTAAATGTGAAACAAATGAGCTCACATAAGAAGGTACCTCACATTGACTATTTTGATTTGTTATCACTTTTCTATGAATGGACATATGGGAGAGTCAATACTCTCCCACTACCAGTGATCTTTGCTTTCATTCCATATTCTCATATAGGAAACACCCTATTGGGTCTATATTTATCCTTAAATTTTCCATAACCTCTTTGCTCAAACAGCCTTCCTCTTAAATATGATAGATCTGTTTCCCATCTTACTGTGTCTTCACAGCAGAAACTGTGGACACTGCGTCTCGAGCAGTGACCTTGAGATGTGACCTTGGGAGACCCTAGATCCACCCATTATTTTCTTCACATTCATTTTAGCAGTAAGTTAATTATGGTGATCATTTACCTGCAGATTATAGAATAACTTTGTTATCTGTGAGTTAAGACTCAAAGCTATCAATGGGATGAGTAGCATGGTATCAATATAAGCAATTGCGATAAAATATAATGTATACAAATAAATAATGTTATTACAAATAAATTATAATCTAAATAATGAAATATATCATATATAAAAATTTAATTGTTCCATATGTTAAATTTTATAATGCTATATTTACCTAAGATCATCATTTAATAGTAAAAGATTTATTTTCTGTTTTTATAGATAAGAACATTTCTTTTGATGATCCTGCAGGAAATATATTCTCTTCAGTTTCTTTTTCTTTCCCCAACTTTTGCTCTTCTAATTTCCTTAAATGTCTGAATTTGTCCTGTTTTAGAGTTTCTGAAATAAAGGTGAAAGAATTTGTCTCTCTTTTTCATCTCTACTTAATATAGGATATCTGGGTGATTTAGTTTACATTCACAGAGACAAGGCCTAGAAACTAGCACTGAAATGGTTCAGAATTTCAAATACTAGATTTTCTTGTGCATGTTTAAGTGGGTTCTAAAGCTTAGCAAATAGAAAATGGACAAGATTAAATCTGAAGAATTTTCTCTGTGGCTTTAGTTACATGTTTTGAGCATTAGTGTCCTCTTTGTGATTTGTGTTTGTCTGCATTTGTAAAAACAGAGGATATTTATATAGCATAAAAATTATGAAATGTAGAGGAGCATTTAAAATACCAGGTTACAATATCAGCATTCTTTAAACAACCTAAGATCACACCAACTTTAAACACATATGTAAATATTTTTGAGTCTATTAATACATAAGTTAAATTTATTTAGAGAAACAAAGAATTGTTTGAGAAATACAATCAAGTTTGGCCTTATTTTTGAATTATTTGGTTTCCACCTGAAGATGAAACATTTAAAATATGTTTAGTACTATTAACCTTGAGAGATAGTCTGAATAAAATAGAACTTCCTTGAAAAGGAGGAATGTAAAAGAGAGAAAAATATGGAAAGAAGAAAACATGGGTGTGTGAGAGAGAGAGCTAGAGAAGGCAGGAGAGATGATAGAAAAGAGGGAGATTGCACTATAAAAGCAATTATTCAAGCGTACTTGCACAATTATTTATTGTGAAGAGTTAATCTATGATCTCCTCAGGTGTCGTTTTATTTATTTCTGAACCACTGACTGTAGTAATAATATCTGTATAAATATAAACAATGTGAAAATCAGGGTCTTTGCTATGCTCAAGAATAATTATGAAGTGAATGAATTGTTATTATATTAAATGTTATGTTTTATTCACAATTTAAAAATAATCTCTACAAGTGAATAATAAAGTGCCTTATGAGCCTCACCTTGTGTTAACTACGTGAAAAATTCTAAAGATAATCATTCTCTATTTTCTGTGGCCAAATGTCCATTCAGTGTTGACCAAGATTCTCCACTTCTCTTTAGCTCTTCCTTCCACATCTAAAAGAAAGCAGGAAAGCATCTTGGGCAGGGAAAGCGGAGGATGTTTCCTCTAATTCTTGAGTCTGGGTTCATCATGGTTGCTGAACCAAAGAAGACTGAAGGATCCAAAATTTCTATTTACTGCAACTCAAATTTAAAAAGATTTCCCTGAGCAAACATGAGTCTGTTAAACTAATTCTTAGTCCCCTCAGGTTTGTAATATTTCTAGTCCCATGAGAATCCAACACACTATGTATATACCTTTTCATTTAATTGTGTATTTGTAGTTCTTTTATGCCCATTTTTTAAAAAAAACTATTTTATGTTTTTATTTAATTTTGGGAGGATTCTGTTAGACAATGATTTTGTATGCCATCATCTTAACAAATAGTATACTACTTTGTAATACATAGAATGAAGTATTTGTGCATAATTTAGATAAAATATTTTCAGTCGCAAGGGATCTTTGAATGAACATGTAAAAAAATATGTATTGCTTTGAGAAATAATATCAAGGTCTGTTCATTAAAGAAACATATTTTATGGATAAATAATGGGTATATACATTGGTTGAAATAGTCTTTATTTTATCTAAGAATATTTTCTTTATTTTTAGTTAATTTTGACAATTATATGACTGTATTATAATCATAGTGATCATCCAAAATGATTCCTCTCCTTCCTCCAAACTTCCAGATCTAGTTTTTTTTTTTTATTATAGTTACTGGATTTATAGTTGCCTATATGAACATAAGCAGGTGGTTTTTTACTAGACCATGAAATCACCTATACCTACATACCTGAAGAAAATGATATACCCTGCCACTTTTAACTGTAGCTAGCTCTTTAGGAAGTGGTGGGGCCTCATAAACACATCTTTTAACCATGATATTAAAGGGCCCATTCTTATGTAAGTTCTATTTAGATATTCACAGTCGGTGCTTTTTTCATACTTCAATGACCATGACAATATATCATAGCACACTTCCCTATTTCAAGGTCTTACATTGTATTCTGTCTTCTATTCTGAGATACTTCCTGGTGTTAGATGGAAATTTTGTAGCTGTCCAATGAAGGGATGAATATTCATTATTTACTTATTCTTAATATTTTTAAAAGTTACAAATGTCTGCATTAATCTCTTCTCACATGAGAAATATGTTCTCTATCAATAGCTGATAACTTGAATAGATTATGGTGAAAATAAGATCATTTAAAAGCCTGTTTGAGGTTTCCTTCTTGGACATGCTTTGCTTTTTGCTTTTTTGTTTAGAGTGCACTAATAAGTGAGTACATCTCCTGTTTATCTTTCTGGGTTTGTGATACCTTGCTCAGGAGGATATTATTCAAATCCATCCACAGACACTGAGCAGCTTGGGATCTGAAACACTTTGGACCAGCACCTAGGATCCCACTCCCTCCAGAGGAACACCTGATCCAGTCTTGATGTCGGGGTAAGGAAAGCGGATCTGCCAGGAGTGGATGCTGAACTAAGCCACATTGGGACCTTAGGACCTCCTGCCCTGGCTGGGGAGGAGATAAAGTATGTGGAGAAGAGAGAGTTACTGAAGTGGTAGGAGGGGGAAGGGAGCTTGAACAAGGATATACAGGGATAGAAAATGACTTTATTCATAATAAATAAATTAAAAAATGTAGCATATTTACACAATGGAGTAGCACACATCAGTAAAAAAAAAAAATTGACATCCTGAGATTTGCAGGCAAATGGATGCAATTAAAAAAAAAAAAAAAGAAAGAAACACATCCTGAGTGAGGCAACACAGACTCAGAAAAAATAAAAATAAAATATAGAAGCCTGTTTGACGTCTTTTACTCTTAAGAAAAAGAAGCAAAAAGATTCTTTCCTGTAGTCTATGACTCCAACTAGCCACAGGCTTTTGCTAAGGTTTACAGTATAGGTATATATATTTGAAATATCTCAAATCATATCTGAAATTTATTGATTATTCCACAACTTTATGTTACTAGTGCTACAGTGGACACATGTTATCTAACAGCTTCATGTTTTGACACTCACTGACCAAAGATAAGTAAGACATTTGATGAGCTTTCTTCTCCAGAAGCAAATATGCCACTTTAAGAACTATGAACAGTAGCCAGAAGAAAGAAATGCTCAAAAGAACTCTTACTTTGAGATTCTATGAAATTGACATACACTTAATAATTTCACACACACAGTAACATAGAGTAATGATTCTTATTCTAGAAGTGTTGCTGAGGTCAAACTCAGGAATGTCAGCACTAAAGAACAATGAGAGATCAAAGAGCAAATATCAAACCTTGCAATCCCATGTGCACTAGAATATAAAGTATGTAATGTATTACCTGATATCTCATTCCTCACTTCTTGCTTTGTTTTTTTATTTTTGAATGAAGGCTCATTTTATTATCTATGTATCCCCTTGTTCAAACTCCCTTCCCCCTCCCACCCCACCCAGTCAATCTCTCTTCTCCCCATCACTTTATCTCTTCCCCAGCAAGTGTAGGAGTTCCCAAGGTCACAAGGTGGCTTAGTTTATCATCTGCTCCAGGCAAATCCAATTTTCTCATCCTAATATCAAGACTGGGTCAAGTGTTCCTCTGGAGGTAAGGGGCTTCTATGACCAATAACCAGCCATTCCGCAAACTGGCTCCAATCTCTGCTGAGAGATATCTAGACATAGATATCTATCTTATGCCTCTGACATTTAAAATAGTCTTGTATCTTTCTGAATTTAGGGTTTTCCTTTCCCAGCTTCAAGCAGTCTTATTCTATGACCCTACAGACATTTCAGCTGCCTCCACATATATAGTTTAACTTCAACATCTCTGAAAAAAATTAATGTGTCAACTTTCCACAATCTATAACTTTTATTCCCATAGAGCCAGTTCCACAAAGACTATGCTGCCAACTATTCCCCAGCTGGGGGTAACAACATAGTCTGACATTGACTGCTGCTTTGTTGTCTTCCATGTAATAAACCAGGAGAACCCTAGGCAGGTATTTTCAGAGAAAACTGAATTCCTTTTGCTTTTCCTTCTGCTTTGTTATCATTGTGCAAGTAGATCCCTTTATTGATTGGGTCTTGCCTTTGGATCATACTTGCTATTATTACAGTGCAACATACAGTGTTTCATTTTTGATAACTGGGCTTTTGTAAGCTATACCTAGTCTTCTAAGTTTAAATTTCTAGAATATTTTTCTGCATAAAAGCCACATTTCTTTCTTTTTCTTTTTTACTTTTTATTTATCTTTTTATTATGTATAAAGTCTCATTTTTTATACATGTATCCCCTTTTTCAAACTCCCTTCCCATTCTAACCCCTCCCAGTCACTCACTCTTCTCCTCATCTCCTTATATCCTACCAGCAAGGGCAAAAGGTACCAAGGTCTCAAGGTAGCTTAGTTCAGCATCCACTCCAGGAACCTCCCCTTTCTTCATCCCAAAATCAAGACAGGATCAGATGTTCCTTTGGAGGGAATGGGCTCTGAGGTGCCAGTCCAAGGTGCTTCAGATCCCATGCTGTTCAGTGCTTGTGGTTTACAGCTTGGGAATGCTTTGTGTTTTTTTTTTTCTGTATACTTTTTATTGTTATTATTATTATTATTGTTATTATTATTATTAACAAAGAAGTCACACTTTCTATCCCTGTATATCATTATTCAAGGTCCCGTGCCCCTCCCACCACATCAGGTCATTTTTTCTTCTCCACAGCTCCCCATCCCCTCCCTGGGCAGGCAGCAGACAGTCGTGTGGTCCCACTGACCCAATATTGCTTAATTCAGTCTCCACTCCTGGCAGATCCGGTTTTGTCCCCCTCCCTCAAGAGTGAGTCAGGTGTTCCTCTAGGTGGAGTGGGATCCAAAGAGTCAGTCCAGGGTGTACTAAGCAACTCTTCTACAGTCAAACCAGAAGTTTTGTTATGTTTTATGTGTGTGTGTTTTAAGTCACTTTATTCACCCATCATCTTTTTTTTTCCTTCTTTATTTTGTATTTGTCAAAAAAACAGTAAAATGAATTTAAAATGCGGAAAAGTTAACAATAACTATAAAGAGGATAAGAATCATAATCATGGCTTATCAAGGGTGGTAATGCAAATAAGATTGCTACACATATATATACTTTATGTTCAGCTTTCCCTCTGAATTTTTTTTCCATCCCTGTAAATCCTTATTCAAGGTCCCTTCCCCCTCCCAACACATCTGGTCATTTTTCTTCTCTGCAACTCCCCATCCCCTCCCTTGGCAGGGAGCAGACAGTCCTATGGTCCCACTGACCCAATAATGCTTGGATCAGTCTCCACTCCTGGCCAAAATCCAGTTTTGTCCCCACTCCCTCAAGAGTGAGTCTGGTGTTCCTTTAGTTGGAGTGGGGTTCGAAGGGTCAGTCCAGGATATTTCTGATCCCAAGCTGTTCAGTGGTTGTGGTTTGCCGCTTGGGCATGTTTGGCTTTTTTTCTTGTTTGTTTGTTTAGAGACCACTAGTGAGTGAGTACATCCCCTGCTTATCTCTCTGAGTTTGTGATACCTCGTTCAGGAGGATATTCTCCAAATCCATCCATTTGCCTGCGAATTTTAGGATATCATTTTTTCTTACTGCTGAGTAGTATTCCATTGTGTAGATGTACCACAGTTTGTTAATCCATTCTTCAGTTGAGGGACATTTAGGTTGTTTCCAGGTTCTTGCTATTACAAATAATGCTGCTCTGAACATAGTTGAGCTAATACCTTTGGAGTGTGAATGTGCCTCTTTAGGGTATACACCTAGAAGTGGTATTGCTGGGTCCTTGGGGAGATTGATTCTCAGTTTTCTGAGAAACCTCCATATTGCATTCCAAAGTGGCTGAACAAGCTTACACTCCCACCAACAATGGAGGAGTGTTCCCCTTGCTCTGCATCCTCTCCAACATAGGCTGTCATCTGTGCCTTTTATCTTAGCCAATATAACAGGTGTTAGGTGGTATCTCAAAGCTGTTTTGATTTGCATTTCTCTGATGGCTAAAGATGAAGAGCACTTTTTCAGGTGCCTTTCAGCCATTCGTAGTTCCTCTGCTGAGAATTCCCTTTTTAGATCTGTACCCCATTTTTTGATAGGGTTATTCAAGGTTTTGGGCTCCAAATTCTTGAGCTCTTTATATACCTTAGAGATCAGTCCTCTATCACTTGTAGGGTTGGTGAAAATCTTTTCCCATTCTGTAGGCTGGCGTTTTGTCCTATTGACAGTGTCCTTGGCTTTGCAGAAGCTTCCCAGCTTCAGGAGATCCCACTTATTGATT
>PVIH01007281.1:42300-77705 GCA_004025045.1 Sigmodon hispidus | reverse complement strand
CAAGTTCAAAGTGGTTGGGTTTAAGTTGAGGTCTTTGATCCACTTGGATTTGAGTTTTGTGCAGGGTGACAGGCTCGGATCTATTTGCATTTTTCTACACACTTCCATCCAGCTATGCCAACACCATTTGTTAAATATACTATCTTTTTCCATTGAATGTTTTGGGCCTCTTTGTCAAAGATCAGGTGTTCATAGGTTTTTGGATTAATGTCTGGATCCTCAATTCTATTCCATTCTTCCACAAGTCTGTTTTTATGCCAGTACCAGGCTGTTTTTATTACTGTAGCTCTTTAGTATAGCTTGAAGTCAGGAATGGTGAAACCTCCTGAGGTTCTTCTGTTGAGTAAAATTGTTTTGGCAATCCTGGCTTTCCTGTTATTCCAAATGAAATTGAGTATTGTTCATTCAAGGTACAAAAAATATTGTGTTGTGATTTTGATAGGCAGTGCATTGAATCTGTAGATTGCCTTTAGTAGAATTGCCATTTTTACTATGTTGATCCTACCAATCCAGGAACATGGGAGAGCTTTCCATTTTCTCATATCCTCTTCAATTTCTTTCTTCAATGATTTAAAATTTTTGTCAAAAAAATCTGTTACTTCTTTGGTTATAGTTACTCCAAGGTATTTAATACTATTTGCAGCTTATATGAAGGGTAATGTTTCCCTTATTTCTTTTTCAGCTCTTCTATCTTAGTGTATAGAAGGGCTACTGATTTCTTTTAGTTAATTTTGTATCCTGCTACATTGCTGAAGGTGTTTTTCAGGTGTAGCAGTTCCTTGGAAGAATTTTGTGGGTCACTTATGTATACAATCATATCATCTGCAAATAGAGATAGATTCACTTCTTCTTTTCCAATTTGTATCCCATTAATCTATTTTCATTCCCTTATTGCTTTAGCTAAAACTTCGAGAACTATATTGAATAGATAAGGGGAGAGATGACATCCTTGTCTAGTTCCTGACTTTAGTGAGATTGCTTTGAGTTTTTCTCCATTAAGTTTGATACTGGCTGTCAGCCTCTTGTAAATCGCCTTAATTATATTTAGGTATTCTCCCTGTATTCCTGATCTCTCCAGGGCTTTAATCATAAAGGAGTGTTGGATTTTGTCAAAGGCTTTTTCCGCATCTAAGGATATGATCATGTGGTTTTGTTCCTTTAGTTTGTTTATATGATGGATAACATTTACAGTTTTTTGTATGTTAAACCAGCCCTGCATTTCTGGGATAAAGCCTACTTGGTCATGGTGGATGATATCTTTTATGCATTGTTGTATACGGTTTACCAAAATTTTGTTGAGAATTTTTGCATCAGTGTTCATGAGGGAAATTGGTCTATAATTCTCCTTCTTTGTTGTATCTTTGAGTGGCTTGGGTATTAGGGTAACTGCGGCCTCATGAAAGGAATTTGGCAATATTCCTTCAGTTTCTACTGTGTGAAATATTTTGAAGAGTAAGGGTAGTAAATCTTCTTTGAATGTCTGGTAGAATTCGGCACTGAAAGCATCTGGACCAGGGATTTTATTTTTGGGGAGGTTTTTAATGACAGCTTCAATTTCCTTAAGGGTTATAGGCCTGTTTAGGTAATTAATCTGATCTTCACTTAATTTTGGTAGATGGTACCTGTCCAGAAAGCTGTCCATTTCTTCTAGGTTTGCATTTTTGTGGAATACAGATTTTCAAAATATGATCTGATAATTATCTGTATTTCCTGGGGGTCTGTTGTTATGTCCCCCTTTTCATTTCTGATTTTGTTGATTTGAACACACTCTCTCTGTTTTTTGATTAGTTTGGCTAAGGGCTTATCTATCTTGTTAACTTTCTCAAAGAACCAACTCTTAGATTCATTGATTCTTCGTATTGTTCTTTTTCTTTCAATTGTATTGATTTCAGCACTAAGTTTGATTATTTCCTGCCATGTACTCCTTCTAGCTGAGTTGGCTTCTAATTGTTCTAAGGCTTTCAGCTGAGCTGTTAGGTCTCTAGTGTAGGATTTCTCTAGGTTTTTCATATAGGCATCTAGCACTATGAATTTTCCTCATAAGACTGCTTTCATTGTGTCCCACAAGTTTGGATACATTGTAGATTCGTTTTCATTAAATTCTAGGAAGACTTTGATTTCTTTCTTAATTTCTTCCTTGACCCAGAGATGGTTCAGCTAATTGATGTTTAGTTTCCATGAGTTGGTAGGCTTTCTTTGATTTTTGATGTTGTTGAACTCTGACTTTAGGCCCTGGTGGTCCGATATGTTACAAGGGATTATTTCCATTTTTCTGTATCTGCTGATATTTGCTTTATGACCAATTATGTGGTCAATTTTGGAGAAAGTTCCATGAGGAGCTGAGAAATATGTATATTCCTTTGCCTTTGGGTGGAAGGATCTGTAGATATCTATGAATTCTATTTGCATCATAACCTCATTTAGACTCCTTATTTCTCTGTTGAGGCTCTGTCTGGTTGATCTATCCAGGGTTGAATGTGGGGTATTGAAGTCTCCCACTGTTAGGGTGTAAGAATTGATGTGGGATTCGAGCTTTATCAGTGTTTCTTTTACATATGTAGGTGCCCCTATATTAGGGGCATAAATATTTAAGATTGAAATCTCCTCATGACCAATTTTTCCTGTGATGAATAAGTAGTGACCATCTAAATCCCTTTTAATTGCCTTTGGCTTAAAGTCTACTTTGTTAGATATTAGGATTGCAACCCCTGCTTGTTTCTTAGGACCGTTTGACTGGAAAATCTTTTCCCAACCCTTTATTCTAAGCCAGTGTCTGTCTTTGCAGTTGATGTGTGTTTCTTGTAGGAAACAGAAGGATGGCTTCTGTTGTTGTATCCATCTTGTTAGTGTGTGATGTTTTATAGGAGAGTTGAGACCATTGATATTAAGGGAAATTATTGACCATTGATTCATATTTCCTGCCATTTTTGGTGGCAACTTGTTTGTATTTCCTTTCTCTAGGGTATTCTTCTGTGGACTTATTGATTGTTTGTGATTTTGTGGGTGTATCTGGGGACCTTAGGTTGGAGTTTTCCCTCTAATACTCTCTGTAGTGCTGGATTGGTAGATAGATATTGTTTCAGTCTGACTTTGTCCTGAAATACTTTGTTTACTCCATCTATGGTGATTGATAATTTTGCAGGTTATAGTATTCTAGTTTGGCAGCCATGCTGTTTTAGCGTCTGTATAACTTCTGATCAAGCCCTTCTAGCTTTCATCGTTTCCATTGAATAGTCAGGCGGTATTCTGATGGGTCTGCCTTTATATGTGAGTTGGCCCTTTTCTTTTGCAGCTCTTAAAATTTTTTCTTTGTTCTGTATGTTTTGTGTCTTGATTATAATGTGGCGCGCTGACTTTTTTTTGGGATCATATCTATTTTGTGTTCTGTAAGCTTCTTGTATCTTTATAGGCATTTCCTTCTTCAGGTTGGGAAAGTTATCTTCTATGATTTTATTGAAAACATTATCTGCGCCTTTGAGCTGGTATTCTTCTCCTTCTTCCATTCCTATTATTCTCAAATTAGGTCTTTACATGGTGTCCCAGATTTCCGGAACATTTTGAGTTATGGCTTTTTTAGTTTTACTATCTTCTTTGACTGATATATCTATTTGAGCTACTGAGTCTTCCACTTCAGAGATTCTATCTTCCTTCTCTTGAACTCTGTTTGTTATGCTTGTATCTGTGGTTCCAACTTTTTTCTTCAGGTTCTCTATTTCCATCTCTGCCTCATTTTGTGCCTTTTTTATTGCTTCTATTTCAGCTTTTATTTCAGCTTTTATTTCAGTTTTTAGTTCCTGGAATGTTTCTTTCATAGATTTGTTTATCTCTTCCAATTTTGTGTTTGTATTTTCTTCTATTTCCTTAAGGCTTTTTTTCATATCTTCTTTTAGAGCTTCGATGATCATCAAAAAGGAATTTTTGGTGTTGCTTCCTTCTGCTTCCTCTTCATTGCTCAGTTCAGGTTTTGTATTTGTAAGATTGCCACTCTCTTCTGGAGTTACCATGTTGTCCTTTGTATTATTATGTAATTTTTTGCACTGATGTTTGCCCATGGCTTCAGTGGTTCACAATTAGATGGCTCCTGGTCAGTTGTGGCACTCGGGTGTGTGTGCCTCCTGTCACCTCTCTGGTCAGGGTCTGAGTCTGTCTTTCAGAGACCCCTGTAGTTGTTGGTTCCCTCAGTTCGATGTGGAGGTAGGTAGATGTGCAAATTCCCTCAGCAGGAGCTGTGGGTATGGTGACCGGCAACGTTTATCTGCCCCTGCTCTAGAGTGTGCTGAGACTCCCACCCATCATCTTTCAATGAAAAAATAAAATTTTACTTTAAGTCTGCTAATGAATGAGTATGTCTCCGCTTATCTTTCTGGGTTGGTTATACCTCGCTCAGGAGGATATCTTCCAAATCCATGCATTTGCCTGCAAATTTTAAGATATCAGTTTTCTTACTGCTGTGTAGTACTGCATTGTGCAAATATACCACAGTTTGTTAATCCATTCCTCAGTTGAGGGCCATCTAGATTGTTTCTAGGTTCTTGCTATTATGGATAATGTTGTTATGAACATAATTGAGCTAATGCTTTTGGGGTGTTTGTGTGTGGGCATTAGCTGTGACCCATTGTTCTTTCTTTATCTGTAGCTGATTCTAACCTGGCTTTAGGAATTTTAGATTTTATTTTTTATGTTTAATGTATTTTAGAGAAATTTTATTACTGTGTTGGTTTTTTGTTATCTATTCTGAATGTTCTGCTTTTTTAAATAAAGTTTAATATTGATTTTCATTGTTTTAAGGGTGTGTGTTTGACATTTATTTTACTCATTTATATTTAGTTTTGGATTTTTGATTCCTATAAAACCTTACTTGCTAAATCTTTAAAAACAGGAGCTAAAGAAATGGCTCAGTGTCTTAGTACACTTTTTTTTTAGTTCAAAAAAAACAATATAAAGCACATTTGTGTGTGAACACACGCACATATATATTTGCATATTTTTATTAACGTACATTGTGGGTATGGCCAAATGCAAACAATAGACTATCTGAATGTGCTGCTGAAGTTTTTTATCACCAAATACATTAGATATTACTTTTAATTCAACATTAGTAAAGTTGTCAGGACAGTAGCAAAAATGAAACTAGATTCTCAAATATCATTCACATGACGCCTAATGTATTTTCTGGTAGAGTCCTTCATTGATTCCAAAATCTCATTATGAAAGCTTTCATTGTCCATTCTTTCTCATTGTTCTTATTTTTTATATCTATTTTTTATTTGTTTTTTTTTTTACTTTACATACCAACCACAGCTCTCCCCCTCCCTTTCCTCCATTCATCCCCCCTTTTTCCTCCCACACCATTTTCTTATCCACTACTCAAAAAGCAAAATGATCTGCCACGAGTAGTTTAAAAAGTTTGGCATATTAAGTTGAGGAAGAACCAAACCCCCCACCCAGTACCAAGGTATTTTTCTATAGGGAATGGGTTTCAAAAAGCCAGATTATATACTAAGGATAAATCCTGGCCTCACTGCCAGGAGGCCTACAAACTGCTCCAGCTACAAAACTGTCATCCACATTCTGAGGGCCTAGTTTTTCCCATGGACTTACCTAGCTGAAATTTGAGAGTTAATGAGCTCCCAAAGCTCAGCTGTCTCTGTGTGTTTCACTATCATGATCTTGATACTTTTAAGCATATAATCCCTTCTTTCTTTGATGGGACAGAGAAATCTTCCCAGTGCTTAGCTGTGGATCTCTGCATCTTCTTCCATCGCTTGATGATGAAGTTTCAATGATGACAATTAGGGTAGCCTACAAACAAACTAGATGATTCTCAACCAAGGAATCGATTTTTTTAAAGTGTGGTACATTTACACAATGGAGCATTATGCAGCAGTAAAAAATATATATATATTGAAATACACAGGAAAAAGGATAGAACTAGGAAAACATACTTCTGAGTGAAGTAACCCAGGGCTAGAAAAATAAACAGAGTATGTACTCACTCATAAATGAATATTAGATGTAAAGGAAAGGGTAACCAGTCTATAATCCACAACCTCAGAAGAGCTAGGTAACAAGGAGGACCCTAAGATCCCCTTGCGTAGGGGAAATATAAATAAATAAATAAATAAATAAAAATTGAGAGCTTAGTCGGGGGTATGGGAAGGTGGGGAAACAACATGAGGGAACAGGATTTTGGAATTGGGAGAGGGACAGAAAGAGAAAGCCATAAAATAGATATGTTGATAAATGGAACTATTTTGAGTTTAAGGAAAAATCTGACACTAGGAAAATTTCCAGAAATATAGAGACAAGGGTGGCCCCAGCTAAGACTCCAAGCAATAGTGCACAGAAAAGTTTGCATGAACTTGCATCCCCTGCAATTAGATTGATGACTACCTATTCTTATTTTCTAAGCTTGTGTCAAAGTGGCCCATGATACACTGTCTTTGGCATGCTAGGGCTTTCCTAGCCTAATATGCCAATCTGTTTGACATTAAAGCCATAAGTAAGTTCTAAAAGCCTAAGAGACCTATGATTATGTTTATTAAAACAATGAACTCATTTTTATGCTAAATTTTGTAGCAGTTATTTTGTTCATAGAAGAAACAGATTTTCTTACACAACAGTATAATAAAGGAAATGTATTCTGAATTATACAGTTTCATGGAGCAATACATCAGGATTGATGCTTATTTTACCAGGAGGTTGAGGCAGTTAGTCATATTGCTTTCATAATTTGGAGGCAGAGCAATAAATATCTGTGATTTTTAGTTTTCTTTTATTTCTAGCATTTATGATACAAGTAATTTGTCAGGTGGACCTTCCCAAATCAATAAAATCACTTAAGAAGAAACCTCAACGGTGCTTCTACTGGCTAGTCTAATCAATGATTTTCTCACATATGTGCCTGGAAGTTTGTCTTCTTTTTAGGTGATTGCAGATTTTGTGAAGAAGACTATCAAAACTGTCACTGTATCTGCTTTATTTCTGTATGTGTTTTGTATTAGCTAAATATGAAGCACTATACTGAATAACTATGGTGAGAATGGAAACCTGTCAGTAGTCATGATTTTAGTAGTAATGTTTCTAGTCTTTAAGAAAATTAATCTTGAGAATTTATAAATCTGCTCTTTGTGAGAACTGTTTTTTCTTTATTCTAGCTATGCCTAAAACTTATATCAATATTCCTAAATAATTCTATTAGGTAATGGAATTAAGGTATAATATTCTACCTTTAGTTTAAGTCATAATTTAGCATTTAGATTTTAGAAGTCAAAGGATATTTATTTCTTTCATAGTATATGTAAGATGATTTTCCAAGCAAGTTTAATATAAGAGGAAAGAACATTGAATTCACAACTTGATAAGAAATACTCAGAGTTGCATATTAGACCTTTTAAGAAAAGGAATATACAAAACAGATTGGTACAATATTCTTTTAAGCTTCGATTCATACCAATTTTGGATCAATTCAAACACCATAGGACATAAAAATTTAAATTATTCTTGAAAATATTAGGATTGAAGCTAAATGTGTTGCGCTGGAACTACGCATTCGGCTCTGAAAATATTAGGATTATGGTACTCAGAAGCACCGCAGTTTCAATAGTCTAATATTCAAGATACAAAAGATATATTCTTTTTATATAAATTTTACATTTGTGTCCTAACATAAAAATAATATAACACGAATTACAGCCTATATCTTCTGATATTTGTTAAATAAATGTAAATCATCAGACACTAAAAATTGCTGTATCCATGATTAAATGGGAACAGGTTTTGAGAAGTTGTATTGTGTCAGAGCAGGGCCTAGCAGGTAGTGCTAGGGAGTTAGAGGATTTAGGTACAGGCTGTTTATGGGAGGTCTGGAAGGAGCTGGAAATTGTGAAAGCACTATGAGGAGATTCAGAAAAAAAGCCAAGAAGCCTTTGAGGTGAGAGAGAGCTATGCTTTCACAATGGTTCAGAGAATGAAGGTTATAGAATATATATGGAGATAGCAATGGCTAACTGATGGATAAGGGAGAAAGTTTCCCAGAGAATCCAGGTTTATAGGGTGGATAAAGTGAGCCTAGCTGATAAAGTAGCAAAGAATCTTGTGAAAAAGCTGAAAGCAAGAAAGCCTAAGTTGGTATTGCCATGGAATTTGTGTTCAAGACTTGCTATAGTTTTACTGGAATCAGAAATTTATAGCAAGATGTATATGCACATCAAGATTTAAACTCAGGTCCTCATGAGCATCATTACGTTCTATAATAAATGAATCATTGTCTTATCCCTATAAACTAAATCATTTAATGTTTACAAGAAACATTAAATAATCTCCTCCACATTTTCCTAATGGCATTCTTCATTTCTTTATTCCTGAAGGTGTAAACTATAGGATTGAGCAATGGTGTCAGAATATCAGCAAATATAAATGTATTTTTCTCAAAAGAGAATCCAGAAGTATTTCGTGCATATATTAATATGCATGGGACAAAGAATAAAAATACAACCGTAATGTGGGATCCACAGGTGGAGAGAGCTTTACGCTGTACTTCATAACTATAAGATCTCAGAGAGAACAAGATGACACCATAAGAAACAAGCAATAAGGAAAAAATAATGATGCAGATAGAACCACTGTTGGCAAACACTAAAATGATGAAAATATATGTGTCAGTGCAGGCAAGCTTTAGTAATGGAAACAAGTCGCATGTGAAATGATCAATGAAATTGGGTCCACAGAAGGGCAGCTGCAACATGAAGATAATTTGTATGATAGAATGCAAGAAGCCTCCTGTCCAGGATATAACCACCAGAATGCCACACACTCTCCTGTTCATGATGGAGGAATAGTGAAGGGGCTTACAAATGGCCACATAGCGGTCATAGGCCATGGCTGCCAAGACAATCACTTCTGCCCCTGCTAAGAAGTGGACAGCAAACAATTGTATCATGCAGCATTCAAAGGAGATTATCTTCCTCTCATAGAAGAAGTCTATAATCATCTTGGGTGTAATTACAGAAGAAATGCATGCATCCAGGAAAGATAGAAAAGACAGAAAGAAGTACATGGGGGTACCAAAGAGTGGGGGACTGCATACAATTGTTACCACAATTATCATGTTACCCCCAATAGTTGCAAGGTAGATCAACAAAAATAAAACAAATAGTATTTTTTCAACTTTTGGGTTCTGTGAAAGTCCCAGAAGTATAAACTCAGTGACAAATGTCTGGTTTAACATGACTCTTGAAGAAATGTGTGAAGCAAGTGTATTCATATAAATCTGAAATTATGAGAAAATTTTCTTCATATATTTTTATTATTATCAACAAATGAAATAATGCAAAAAATGCTCAGTATTCAACTTTCTTGTCAACAGCATGTCGGAGATAGTATTACCTTTATACTTGTGCAAAGTTATAAAAGATATTAAGATCACATAAACAAAAAATATTATTTACCTTGAAAATTGGAGACACAGGCCCCAGGACACATAACCACTATATAGACTAAAGAGGATGATGAATGAGACATTTTATGTCAATGAGAACGTAACTGATTGTGCATCCACAGTCTAGTTCTCTATATAGTGATTAAAGAATCTATTACTCAGATTATGTATTAGTGATGAATCTTGAGAAGACAAAAGGGTAGATGTTGAAGGAACAGAAACCAATGGGCCAATGATCTAAAATGAAAGGTGATAACAATCACAGAGGTGAAAATGAGAAACAACTTTTTGAACATAATTTCTAGGCTTGAGACTTAATTATTTACCAATTACATATACAATGAAACTTTGTTGAGTAAATGTATAATAAAAATATGATAAACCAAATTCTGAAAGAATATAATTTTTAAAAAGAAAATAAATGTTTATAAAACTTAAAAAATATGCTTTTAAATTCCTTTAAATTTATTATAAAACATGCTGATAAACAATTTACTTTCATATCTACAATGTTTAAGAGAAGGGTTAAGATAAAAATGTCTAAATAAGATTCATAATATTATGCCTATGAAATGCTAGGTATGATTCATGCAATTGAAAACTCTTTGAAATGGGAAACTCATAAAACATCTACATAAATATTCTAGCTCCTGATTTTATTTTCCTATGTTGATACAGCTTTAAATGTTATAGGATTTTTCTCCTATACACACAACAGAAATGTAATCATAAAAGGATTTTCTGTGATTATTTACATATAGATATGTGTGGTATTATAAGTATATATGTATATGTGGTGAAAATCCAGGAAGTTAGTCCCACCAATTAAGAGGCCTAGGCAGGAGGATCTTTGTGAGTTTGAGGCCAGCCTAGTGTACAAAGCAAGTTCCAGGACAGCCAAAGCTGTAACATAGAAAACTCTGTTTCAAATAAAATAAAATAAAATAAAATAAAAAAGCTGAAGAAATTTCATGGCCCTCTGATATTCCATTCTGATTTTATTAAACATACAATATATTACCACATATATGTATATATATATATATATATGTATGCATTGTGTGTAACTTCATATATGTACATATCTATGCATATCCCAAAAAGTGTGTAAAAGAATAATGTATCTATATGGAAAAGCAAAAAGATGATATTAATGACTATCATTTAGAGGTAACAAATAAATTTTACTTATAAATCAATTTGTTCTCTGAAGTTGCTTACATTTTATAATGGCTTTTTCCTGAGGAGGAAAAATCTACTCTATTGAAGATTTGGTCACTAGTAGGTTTTCAGTGATCCACTGAAAGGCACCAAACCCACAGGAGCAACACGAACTGACTTAGTGGGTTCAACAACAACCAAAATTAAGTAGGGACAAGGTCTTTGTTGTGATAGACTAGAAGTTGGAAAGAAATGGGTGTTATATATTATCACATTTCATTGCATGTAGTATGAAAAACTCAACTACAAAGCAAAAAGTTAATAAATGTGAAACAAAATAAAATATTATGAAGATAAAAAGAAACTACTCTCTTTTTTTCAAATACTCTGAAATAACTTGATGTGTAAGAGTCATGTGTCATGAGATGAACTGTCAGATATCAAGGTTCTCGGTCCACAGAGGTAAACAGAAGGTACTTGATCATAATTGGATGTTGAGAAAGTATAATGTAGATAAGGGTGAATTCAAAATATCAATTTATACTAAAATGACTATAATCTTGCCATCAGTGTTCCTCTACTTTCAATTAACAGTACTACAAGATGTGCCACCAAAAGCTGCTACATTGTTAGTTTAATCAAGATATTCTGCTTACTGCAAGTTAACAGGAACACATGAATATTAATGAGAGTATTATTTTTAACAATAGCTACATGGAGATGTTGATGTGAAAACTGAAGTACTCAAAAGAAAAAAAATGTCACTGTCACTGTGTGGGGGGGGTTGGTGGGATTTGGGGGAGTGGGTTGTGTTTAGAGAGAAAAAGACAAAGTTAAGGGAAAGATAGGAATTGGGAGAAGTTTGGTTGGAAAGAAATATAATAATATATTCATGAAAAAATATTTTAAAAGTCTTAAATTAAAAGTTATATCAGTAAGATGCAGATAAAATTTATTCAAGCAGTGATTTTGGAGAACATATAAGAAATAAATTCAAATTCTAACCATGTTTGTACTCTTTATACTAGTATATCCAGTTTTAAATTTTGTTCTAAGAATTAAATTAGAATATTTTACATCAGGATATAATACAATATCAAAACCTTTCCTATTGTTTTATAAAATTAACATGTAGTGATTAACAATTTTTTTCTTATCAACCTCAATACAGATTTTTAAAACAAAAAACACTGAACATAGAAATACCTAAAATATCTATAAGAGGAATGATATGTAAATAAGACTGTTGCAAAAATAAAATCACATGGTAGTATAAATAAAACACTAATAATATAAAGATTTCAATCATAAAACATTTTTATAGGATGTTAGGTAAGAGAAGCATAAAAAAATTAAGTGTTCATTTATTGATATTATTGATAAAAGTGAAGCCATTTTAATATAATTTCATATTATTATCAAAATATATCACAATAAACATTTAAGTTTATACTACAAAATCAATTTCCATTTATATTTATACAAACTAGATGTATTTTTAGATTATCTTTTTACATTATCAAAAGTAGAACTCCTGCTAACATAGCATTATATCATTTATAACATGCTTAAACTATAATACTCTTTCCATAAATGCCTACTGCTATGTTAACCCCCTCTCAGCTCAAATACTCTTAGATTTCAAGTAAGGGTTTGAATATTTGGCTTAAAGTTATCCTAAAATTATCTATGATTGTTTTGACCCTAACAGTCATGTATTTGAACTTTAAAAAGCTGTCCCCTATCTCACTCAGGGAACTCTTATTATAGAAACTGGTAACTAAGACATTTCCTTAAAAAGTTATCTTGCTTGCAAATTGGATGGATTTGGAGAATATCCTGCTGAGCGAGGTATCACAAACTCAGAAAGATAAGCAGGGGATGTACTCACTCATTAGTGGACTCTAAACAAACAAACAAACAAACAAGAAAAAAGCAAAGCATGCCCAAGCTGCAAACCACAACCAGTGAACAGCTTGGGATCAGAAACACCATGGACTGACTCCTTGGATCCCACTCCTCCTAGAGGAACACCTGACTCACTCTTGAGGGAGGGGGCAGAAAACTGGATCTGCCAGAAGTGGAGACTGAATTAAGCAATATTGGGACACTGGGAACATGGGACTGCCTGTTACCTGCCCAGGGAGGGAATGGGGAGTTGTGGAGAAGAAAGAATGACCTGGTGTGGTGGGAGAGGGAAGGGACCTTGAGTAAGGATATACAAGGATAGAAAGTGTGACTTCTTTGTTCATAATAATAATACTAATAATAAAAAGAAAGACAAAAAAAGAAAAAAAAGAATAAAACAAAAAGAGAAAGCCAAAGAAAACGCACAATAAAACACATATAAAAACACAAAAAAGGTTATCTTGTAGCAAGTTACTCCCTATATCAACAATTTTATTGCTTACTATTTTCTTTCTAAATATTATATCAAAAACCTAATTGTAGAATCACTCTATCTGCAAATAACAGAATGTTTTTGTTAAGATAAAGTTTGTATATACTTAAAACTATCAGAGGTTATAAACAGAAAATTTGTCACTCTATGTTGCTGCTTTGAAATACATTTCATATAAGTAAAGCATTGTTATCACCAATAATAAGTTGAAGTTGAAATATTATTTTAAATTACTACTAATTCCATAAGTCAGTCTTACTTCAATCTAAAATTATTATCTACAAACAAAAATTGATTTTGCATGTGTAGCTAAGCAAATTGATGGTCAGAGCAATAAGGACAGTTCAAACTCCTGATCCTTTTCCTCTCTCCTCAGAGTCGCTCTGTTGATTTTCTTAAATGGCTGAACTCACTTGTCTTACTATTTCTGTAATACAGAAGAATTCTATTTCCTCCTATTTTCTTCCTAGTAGATTTTGAAAACTCCTCTGATTTACCTCATTTTGAGAAAGGGAGAAGGCCATGGCCACACCAATCAATCAGGTTAGCTCTCCAATCTTTTAGTATCTGAAACAGTTCAGAGGTAGAATCCTAATTCTGAGAGACACTTAATTGGATAGGAAAATTTAAATCAGACAACTGCACTTTATGAATCATTCTGACCGTAATGATCTTTCCTGTGCAATGTGCTAGTATGTGGTTGTGCAGAACATTAAATATTCTTTTTTAATGTTGTATAGTGCTTAGCAGCAGTTTGTCTGTGGTGGCCCTATATAAGTGGATTTTTTTTTTTTTTTTTTACAAATATCAAAGGACACTAAGTTTCATTCGAGCATTAGAATTCCAACAGGACTAGTGTGTAACTGAGAATCTATTTACAAAAACCTAAAATTTTATTGGACATTGTACGGAAAAGAATGGTGCCTCCTGTATTATTTGGTTTCAACTTGAAAATAACAAGTTGAAAACAATTTTAAATTTATTAAACTTGGAAAAATATTTAAGAAGTAAGAGACTAAACATTCTATGAAGTTAGAAAACAAGAAGTGAAGGAAGAAACACAGAAGTGATGAAAAGAAGGAAAAAGGATAGAAGAAAGGAGTTTGCACAGTAAACACTAGTTTATTAGGTACTTGAGGAGTTACTACTTTTAAGTGCTATGTTTTATGTCTAGGGTATCATTTCACTCACTTCTGTGCACCCTAACTTTGCCCATAAAATACTCATTAAAAATAAGGGATCTGTGCATTGCAGTTAGTAAAACATAAGAACACAATTATAAACTGAAAAAACAATTATTGCATTAAATACATATTAGCCTGATTATAGCATCCAAATCTAAAGTGTTTTTAATGACAGTTTAAAAATATCTCCGTAAAAGCGGAAATGTGCCTGTGAATCTCACCTTGTGCTGGCTGTATGTAAAACCCAAAATCATCCATCTCATGTTTTCTACTGAAATCAGTTATTATGAAGGTGACCAGAATATTATATTTTAGCCTCCATTTCTTTCTGCACTTAAAAGAGAAAACCACTTCTGGCAGAGAAGATAGACAATATCACAAGTTCTTCCTTTATGCTATATTCAGTGTTATATACTAATAAAAATATGAAGAAGCCAAGCTCACTCCTTAACTGCAACTGGAGTTAATGGTTGTTCCCTGAGATGTCATCTACCTGTGAGACTTACTTATAGCTCTCCTAGACTTTGGACAATTTCTGGATCCAAGAGTATCTAAAATATAGCTTTGTGAATGTTTCATTCACTTGAGAGTTTTGATACTTTCATTTCTTCTAAAGTATTTATTAAGTTAAGGGTTGATTATTTATGGAATATTTTTACTTTCTGTATTTGGAAATTGTTGTATACTAAATATAATGTAAAGTCTTTGAGCATAATTTAAGTAAAATGCTCACATACTCATTTATCATGATAAGAGGTGAGTTCTGTTTCAAGGAATCAGCAACTATAATATCTAGTGTTCTACGAAACATTACTAAGGACAATTTCTTAAAGAATAATATTTCATATGTGAATATATAAGAATGTATATATTAACAAAAACACACATTTCTTTGTGTGTGTGTGTGTGTGTGTGTGTGTGTATACAGTATTCTTTGACCATATTGACTATAAAGTGTACTTTTTGTGGCCATTCTTAATTACGCTCACCTTTTCTTTTTACCAAGTATACTTCCTCTTTTATATGAGTCTATTGATTTTGCTCCATTGGCTTTAAGGTTGATAGATATAGGATTATTTCATTGATCACAGGCAACATTTCTGGGGCTACATGATTAATAAAATTGAATTTCTTAATCAGGAACATATAATTCTTAAATAGCTCCTCAGGGAGGCTTCGGGATTTGTGACTCCCTTTCCTGTAAATGATGGCGCTTTTGTCAGTTCAGTGCAAGTATTAATAGGTGCTGATTTTTTTCATAATTGAAATGAACATGACATTTCCTGAAGACAGTGTTTCATTGCAATCCTCATTACCCTCAAATTGTTATGGTATTCCAGTCTTCTTTTCCAGGATATTTCCTAGACTTAGAAAGGAGTAATATGGCTGTCCCATTAAGGTTGAGCATAAAACAGTCACTTACCCTTTGCACTTCCACCATATAATGCATAGAAAGAGCTATTTTATACTAGGGTAAGAAGTGCACAAAGGGTACAAACACAAATATATAGAAAACTGCCTTGATGGTCATCATGTCTATTTAGGGGGAAATTTTTGGCATTGACATGAATTGGGTAAAAGTGAATAAAAAAATGACAAATGTGTAGGGAAAAGCTGGGATTGAGTGGAACATGTCCTCTGATGAAGAAAATTGAAAATTCAGCATGCTTTTCAGACACATCATTAAGGAGGCAAGTGCATTAGCTAATCTCCATAGGTGGTTTCTGCAGGGGGTCTCTGAAGCAATTTCAGGTTGTAGTTTTCTAGAGTAGGAAGTTGTAGTTGATTGTTTCTGTATGTACCAGTTTTAACTAAGGATCAGTCATTTATAAGTATCCATAATACAATAAGAAGAAGGCTTTACCATTCTTCTGAGGTTAACCAAGTACAATCCTTCCATGGGTTTGAGGCACTGGCATTCTTGGCATGACCATTATTATTTCAATAATGCACATTAACTCTGTATTTCATCTGCTTCCCACAATTTTGATTAAATTTTCATTGCCAGGCATGTACTCTCTTCTATGGAAATAGACAAAAATCCACTATGAAGGTATTGTTCACCTCTAAAAAATTCATGCAATTTATATATTTTTGTCACTTTGTTTTCTCCTTTTATTTTCATTTTGTTTTCTTGAGAAAGACTTTTTCTACATAGCCTTGACATTCCTGAAACTCATTATCTAAACTAAACTGAGCTGGAACTCACAGAGATTGGCATTACTCTGCCCCCCAAAACACTGTGATAATAAAAGATGTCCAGTACTTTATATTTTCTTATACTAAGGTTTTATATGGATTCTTCAGCAAATTAATTGAATATAACATAATTTTCCTTTAAACAAAAAAGCTCTAATATTCCAAGGAAATTTTGTCACCCACAGGAAGTTCCCGCTGGCCTAGGATCTTATATATCAATAAATTAAAAAAATAACTAAAATATTCTATCATATATGAATGAACTTACCTTAAAATGTATCCAGTACTAAATGTTAGCACTGTGATGGTCTCCCTATAGTTTTATCCAGAGCCTTGGATATAAAAATGTATATGAGATTATATGGGTTTCTATTGAAAAGTATATGCATAAAAATTTACAAGTTGTTTAAGATGAAAGAATATATGAATAATGTATGTAGATCTCATCAAAACCAATGTGCACAAAAAGTTTTGATATACTGATACTCTCTCAATGGTTCCCTATGATTTTCTTGTAGTTCTTATAGGCAAGTGCATCTTTTTAAGTCCTTCTCCTACCCATAGATGTTCTTTTTGGTTCAGTAGTTCTGATTCCCTACGATCTATGAGTTAGCTTAAGAGATGAAGATATGATTTCAGAATATTAATTATTTTTGCAAGTTATAAACAAAAATACTGTAATAAAATACTGAATACACTAAGCAAATCATACTTATTATGCCCCATTATACATCACAATCAAGTATTACTTTATAATGTTTAACTCCAGTTGCACAGTTGAAGACTCAAGTAGTGCCATACCTGGAGAAAGGAGATATAGTGTTTAGCTGTGATATAAAACTGAATGCCATTTACCCATCTTTATTCCTACTCACTTAATGTTCTGAACCTGATTGCCTTCCCTTTTTTCATTATGAAAAAAGTGATTTTTTTGTATCCATGTATCCCCTTTTTCAAACTCCCTTCCCCTTCCTGCCCCTCCCAGTCACTTGTTCTTTTCCCCATCACTTTATCTCCTCCAAGAAATGGCAGGAGTCCTCAAGATCCCAAGGTGGCTTAGTTCAGCATCCACTCCAGGCAGATGCACTTTCCTCACACCAACATCAAGACTGGGTCAGATTTTCCTCTGAAGGGAATGGGCTCCAAGGTGCTCGTCCAAGGTGTTTCAGATCCCAAGCTGTTCAGTGGTTGTGGTTTGCAACTTGAAAATGCTTTGCTTTTTGTTTAGAGTCCACTAATGAGTGAGTGCTTATCCTTCTGGGTTTGTGATACCTTGCTCAGGAGGATATCTTACAAATATATCCATTTGCCTGTTCCCAGGTTCTTGCTATTACGAATAATGCTGCTATGAACATAGTTAAGCTAATGCTTTTGGAGTGCAAAGGCATGTGCATCTTTAGGGTGTATACCCAGTAGTGGTATTACTGAATCCTTGAGGAGATTGATTCCCAGTTTTCTGAGAAACCACCATTCTGCATCCCAGAGTGGCTGAATAAACTTACACTCCCACCAACAATGGAGGAGTGTTCCCCTTGCTCCCTCTCCAGCATAGACTGTCATCTGTCTTTTATCTTAGCCAATCTGACACTGATACACATAAGTCACAGGTATACACAAGCTCAAAGCAGATTAAAACTCTGAACTGAAAGTGGAAAATGAATACAACATCCCTGTCCTAATGAAGAAGCAACTTACAATTGATTCCTGCTGGTAAAGGAAAAGTAGTTTTCTCCAGTGGAGTGTTACTGGGTATGTCAAGCACACACCAATATAGGGCACTTACCTATCTTGTAATTTGCCAATAAAAATGGAACTCAAGTGTTTTGGTGGATTGTGTTTTAGTATTTTTTGTATTTTAATTATTTTTACTTTTTAGATTAAAATGATACCATTTCTTCTCACTTTTCTACACTTCAATAACTCCCATATACCCCTATATTTTCTCTTTCAAATTTATGACATATTTTTTTATTGATTGTGTTGTTGTGAACATATATTTTAATGAATATACATACATATTCCTAAAAAAAGCATGCCCAGTTTGTTTAAATTTGCTTGTACATGTATCTTTACAGGTCCATAATTTTTATTGATAAACAGTTGTTGAGCTCATCTCTAGGGAAGTTACTTCTACTTGCAGATTTCTTTAGTCGCTCATACTTGAGTTGATGCTCCATGGTCATTCCTCCATTCACTTTGTGCTATTTATTTTTTCATCTTTTTAAATTACATATTTAATAATGATGTTGGTGTAATTTTCTGAATATAAGTTCTGGCTTTACCAGGATTCATATTCTCATAACAAATTCCCTGATCCTCCAGTTTTTTTCAATCTTTCTAGCCACCTTTTTACATTGTTTCTTAAATCTTAGGTACATGAATTTGTTTTGTAGATGTACCCATTGGGTCTGGGTTCCAAAACTTTTTTATTATGATTGTCTATGAATTTCTGCAATGTTCTCCATATATTACAAAGAGAAGTTCCCTTTGTGAGGTGTAAGGAATACACTTTTCTGTGGGTATAGTGAACAAATGTAGGTAGAGGTTATGATGGTGTAGCTGTGTTTATGTTGAGGACTTTGATCCACTTGGATTTGTGTCTTGTGCAAAGTGATAGATTTGTATCTACTTGCATTTTCTCTACACACTACCATCCAGTTATGTCAACACCATTTGTTGAAGATACTCTCTCTCTTCCATTTTTGGCCTCTTTGTCAAAAATCAAGTGTTCATAGGTGTATGGGTAAATGTTGGGGTCTTCAATTTGATTCCATTGATCCACAAGTCTGTGTTTATACCATTACCAGGTTGTTTTTATTACTGTAGCTCCATAGTATAACTTGAAGTCCATGATGATGATGCCTGCTGAGCATCTTTTGTTCAGCAAAATTGTTTTGGCAATCCTGGATTTCCTGTTATTCCAAGTGAAATTGAGTATTGTTATTTCAAGGTCGTAAAAATTTGTGTTGAGATTTTGATGGGAAGTGCTTTGAATCTGTAGAATGCTTTTGGTAGAATTGCCATTTTTACTATGTTGACCCTACCTATCCAGGAACATGGGAGATCTTTCCATTTTCTTATATCCTCTTCAATTTCTTTTCAGAGATTTAAATTTTTTGTCAAATGGATTGGTTATAGTTACTCAAAGGTATTTAGTGCTATTTGCAGCTATTATTAAAGGTGACATTTCCCTTATTTCTTTTTCAGCCCTTTTATCTTTATTGTATAGGAGAACTAGTGATTTCCTAGAGTTAATCTTGTATCCTACTAAATTGCTGAAGGTGTTTATTAGCTGTAGAAGTTCCCTGGTAGAATTTTGTGAGTCACCTATGAATATAATCATGAGTATGCATGAGTATCTAAAGATCTCAGCAACACTATTTCCAAATTAAAAGATTAAAATGATTCAGAAAATAGTCTTTAAGTAGAAATCAGATAAAAGTCCTGTTTTACTCATAACCTTTTAATGCTTTTTCTTCTAAAATATTGTTGTCGTGAATTATTTTCAAGCCCTCATCTTTCTCATACATTATTTTTCATCTGTCACTTTAAAATATCATAATTTTCTCTTCTTTATCTTCATACTTCAGTAGATGCAAAACTGTAGAGATATAGTGCACCAACCCCAGACACATAAAACACACACCTGCCTCCTATCACACATTCATTTCAGTCTCAGAGACCCAGTCACACCTTCTCCTGCCCCTGTGCCAAACATCTTCAAGGCACCATATTCAACTGGAAACACACAGCCCTACTGCAACAAATGTGAAGAACAGCAATTGTGAAGGAAATTTAGAAATCACAGCATTTAAGAGGACATTCATCCACAAGCACACACTGAAAGTTATGAGACCCTTGTAGACACAGGTTCTAACTCTATAATTTAAGAAAGAAATGGGTAGAAGCTAGTTTAAGAATACATTCAACAACATACAAAATTTTTAAGATGAAACAGCCAAGTAATCTAAGACATCAAGAAAAGACCAAATTTAAGAATAGGAAAAGGAGAAGACTCCTGCTCAAAGGCTTGGAAAATATTTTCAGCAAAATCATAGAGGAAAACTTTCCCAACATAAAGAAAGACATGCCTATAAATGTATAAAAAGCCTATGGAAGACAAAATAGACATTACCACCATACTCTCCAACTCTGGGACCAAGGTCAATCACTAGGTTCTGATATCAGACTCTCCCTAGCAGTCAGGAGCTAGAGATTGGCTGTGAGGGGCTCCTTCAGTGACACCTAAAATAAGGGACCTTTCATGGCTGGGCCTCTCCTCCAGGGCAAACTGCATCATCAGATGAGGACAGAGGCCTTTGAAATTCAGAAGCCCATCCAGATGTAAGCAGATTTCAGGCCCTGGACCATCCATCCAGAGGATCCCTCTCTTGGACTAGGGTCAATCTCTAGGGTCTGATCTCAGATTCTCCCTAGCAGGCAGGAGCAAGGGTTTGGCTCTGAGGGGCTCCTCCAGCCACACCTAAAAGAAGGAAATTTGCACCTCCTCCAAGGTGAACTGCATCATCAGAGGAGGACTGAGGCTTTGAACTTCAGACCCCTGTCCAGAGCAGAGTCAGAGATCGAGCAGATCCCTTAATCAGAGAAGCCCTCTTGCCACAACTGACTAGGAGCTGAATAATCATGAAGCCATGGGCAGACGCCAGTGTAAAAATACATATAACAATATAAAGAATAACAGGCAAAACGAGAAGAAACTGATGGTTCTACAACTACAAGACCTAAACAGAGCAATGAAGAGGAAACAACAGCAAAAACACCTTTATGAAGATTATTGAGGCCTTCAAAGAAGATATATAAAATTCCCTTACAGAAATAGAAGAAAATACAAACAAAAAATTGGAAGAGATGACCAAACCTTTGAAAGAAAAACAAAGAAAAGAGAGAACCAAAAAAATGAAAGAAACATTCCAAAAACTAAAAAATGAAATAGAAACAGTAAAAAAGGCACAAAATGAGGCAAAGGTGAAAATAGAAAATTTGAAGAAAAGAGCTAGAACTATAGATACAAGCATAGCCAACAGAATCCAAGAGATGGGAGAAAGAATCTCTGTAATGGATGACTCAGTAGCAGAAATATATACATCAGTCAAAGAAAACATGAAAATCAAAAAAAAAAAAACATAACACAACATGTTCAGGAAATCTGGGGCATGATGAAAAGACCTAACCTGAGAATAATAGGAATAGAAGAAGCAGAAGAATACCAGCTCAAAGGCACAGATAATGCATTGAGTAAAATCATAGAAGAAAACTTTCCTAACTTAAAGAAGGAAATGCCTATAGAGACACAAGAAGCTTACAGAACACCTAATAGATATGACCTTCCCCCAAGAAAGGCTGTTTGCCATATAATAAATAAGCCATAAAACATATAAACAAAGAAAAAATTTAAGACCTGCAAAAGAAAAGGGCCAATTTACCTATAAAGTTTGGCCCATTAGAATAACTCCTGATTATTCAATGGAAATGAGGAAAGAAAGAAGGGCTTGGCCAGAGGTTATACAGACACTAAAAGAGCATGGCTGCCAACCTACACTACTACTATACCCAGCAAAATTATCAACCACCATAGATGGAGTAACAAAATATTTCATGAGAAAGTCAGAATGAAATAATACCTATCTACAGTTCTGGCCCTCCTGAAAACATTGGAGGAAAAATTCCAACCTAAGGATCCCAGATGCACCAATAAAACCACAAAAAAATCAATAATCCTACAGAAGAAAACCCCAAAGAAAGGAAATAAACATAAGCTACAACAAACAACAGGAAACATCAATGAGTGGTCACTAGTATCCCTTAATATCAATGGACTCAACTCACCTATAAAAAGACACAAACTAACAAGATGGATACAAAAATAGAAGCCATCCTTCTGCTGCATACAAGGAACACATGTCAACCACAAAGACAAACATAGGCTCAGAGTAAAGAGTTAAAAAAAGATTTTCTAATTAAACAGCCCTAAGAAGCAAGCTGGAGTTGCCATCCTAATATCTAACAAAGTAGACATTAAACTAAAATCAATTAAAAATAACCAAGATGGACATTACTAATTCATCACAGGAAAAATAGGTCAAGAGGAGATTTCAATTCTGAATATTAATGCCCCTAATATAAGGGCAACAATCTATGTAAAAGAAACAATACTAAAGCACAAATGCCACCTCAGTCCTCATACCCTAATAGTGGGAGACTTCAATACCACACTTTCATCCTTGGATAGGTCAGCCAGACAGAGACTCAATAGAGAAATAAGAAGTCTAACAGAGGTTGTGATGCAAATGGACTTAATAGATACACACAGAATACCAAATGCAAAGATATATGCTTATTTCTCAGCACGGCATTGAACATTCTCTAAAACTGACCACATAATTAGTCATAAAGCAAATATCAATAGATACAAAAAAATATAAATAATCCCTTGTATCATATCAGACCAACAGTGCCTAATGTTTGTGTTCAACAAACTCAAATATCACAGGAAGCCTATCAACTCATGGAAACTAGACATCACTCAACTGAACCACATCATGGTCAAGGAAGAAATTAAGAAAGAAATCAAAGTCTTCCTAGAATTTAATGAAAATGAATCCACAACGTACCATAACTTGTGGGACACAATGAAAGCAGTCATAAGAGGAAAATTCATAGCACTAGATGCCTATATGAAAAACCTAGAGAAATTCCACACTAGAGAACTAACATCACAGCTGAAAGCCTTACAACAATTAGAAGCAAACTAACCTAGAAGGAGTAGAAGGCAGGAAATAATCAAACTTAGAGCTGAAATCAACAAGTGAAACAACAACAACAACAAAAAAAACAATACAAAGAATCAATGAAACAAAGAGTTGGTTCTTTGAGAAAGACAACAAGATAGATAAACCGTTATACAAACTAACCCAAAAGCAGAGAGAGAGTATTCAAACCAACAAAATCTAAAATGAGAAGGGGGACATAACAACACCCCCTCAGAAAATGCAGAGAATTATCACAGTCATATTTTGAAAATCTATACTCCACAGAAATGGAAAACCTAGAAGAAATGGACAGCTTTCTTGACAGGTACTATTTACCAAAATTAGATTAATTAGAAGACCAAATTAATTACATAAACAGATCTATACACCTAAATTAAATTGAAGCTCTCATTAAAAGCCTCCCAAGTAAAAAAAGCTCAGGTTCAGATGAGTTCAGTGCAGAACTCTACCAGAAATTCAAAGAAGAATTACTACCATTACTCCTCAAACTGTTTCACACAGTAGAAACTCAACAAATATTGCCAAATTCTTTTTATGAGTCCACAATTAAAGTAATATCCTAGCCACTCAAAGACATAACAAAGAATGAGAATTACAGACCAATTTCCCTGATGAATATTGATGTTAGATTTCTCAGAAAGATTTTGGCAAACTATACACAGCAATATATAAAAAGTATTGTCTACCATGATCTAGTAGGCTTCATCACAGAAATGCAGGGATGGTTCAACATACAAAAAACCTTAACTGTACACTATCATATAAACAAACTGAAGAAAAAAAAACCACATAGTCATATCCTTAGATGTTGAAAAAGCCTTTGACAAAATCCAATCCTCCCTTATGATAAAAGCCCTGGAGAGATTAGGAAACAGGGAAAATATCTAAATATAATAATGGTGATTTATAAGAAGCCAGCAGCCAACATCAAAGTTAGTGGAGAAAAATTCAAAGCAATCCCACTAAAATCAGGAGCTAGATGAAGATGTCCTCTCTCCCCTTATCAATATAGTACTCAAAGATAGCTAAAGTAATAAGAGAACTATAGGAGATTAAGGGGATACAATTTGGAAAAGATGTGAAACTATCTGTATTTGCAGATGATATGATTGTATACATAAGTGACCTGTTGTAGAATGTTTCCTGGCCCTTTGGGGGCCGGAGGTTCATACCTGGCCCCGCAGAGACTTTTCCCCCAAAGAAATTAATCAGACACTTATATTAACTTCATACTGTTTGGTCCATGTCTCAATCTCATTACTACCTAGCTCTTTCATCTTAATTCAACCCATATTTGACTCTTTTTCCTTTCTGTTGAGTGTAAGCAGAAACCTTAAATCAATGACACTTATGCCAAGCCTTCCATGAAATGTATGGGTTTAAGCTGTGTGCTGCAGAAATGTCATTTTTAAATTCCAGCCTGAACACCACGCTATGTACCATAAATCAATTCAGATACACAATTCAGAAAACCTCTATGGCTCTGTTTCAGTTATCTAGAACCCCTTTTAAGCTTTTTAAACTTTCTTAGGTTTTATGTGGGTGTTTGGGCCCACGTTGTGACACCATCTGTTGTAGAATATTTTCCAGGCCCTTTTGGGCCCAGAGTTTCAGATCAGGCCCATGGTGGCTTTTATCCCCAAAGAAATGAATCAGACGCTTATATTAACTTCATAATGTTTGGCCCATGTCTCAAGCACATTACTAGCTAGCTCTTTCATCTTAATTCAACCCATTTCTAGTAATCTATCAATCTACCCACCATGTGGACCAGCCCATGGCTCACCTGGATTCCTTACATGTCTCTTCTTCAGGGGTTGGATGGCGACTGACAAACTCCGCCCTCCTCCTACCTGTCTCTCCTTTGATTCTCCACCTACTTCTATGGTGCTGCACTTAGGTCAAAACAGCTCCATTATTTACAGCATACAGAGAACATTCCACCACAGTGACCCACAAAATTCGACCAGGGAACTTCTACAGCTGGTGAACACCTTCAGCAATATAGCAGGATAGAAGATTAATTCCAAGAAATCAGTAGCCCTCTTGTACAGTAAAGATAAAGGGGCTGAAAAGAAATAGGGGAAACATCACTCTATTTAATAGCACAAATAGCATTACATACCTTGGAGTAACTATAACAAGAGAAGAAACAGACCTATTTGACAAAATCTTTAAATCACTGAAGAAAGAAATTAAAGAAGATATCAGAAATGGAAAGATCTCCCATGTTCCTGGATAGGTAGAATCAACATAATAAAAAATGGCAATTCTTTTAAAAGAAACCTACAGATTCAATGCACTGTCCATCAAAATTCCAACATAATATTTTATGGATCTTGAAAAAAACAATACTCAACTTCATTTGCAATAACAGGAAAGCCAGCATTGCTAAAAGAATTTTGGTGAACAAAAGAACCTTAGGTGACATCGTCATCCTGGACTTCAAGTTGTACTGTAGAGCTACAGTAATAAAAACAGTCTGGTACTGGCATCAAAACAGACTTGTGGATCAATGGAATTGAATCTAGGATCTGGGCATTAACCCAAAAAGCTATGAATACTTGATATTTGACAAAGAGGCCCAAAATATTTAATGGAAAAAAAATAGTATCTTTAACAAATTGTGTTGGCATAGCTGGATGGTAGTGTGTAGAAAAATGCAAATAGATCAAAGCCTGTCACCCTGTACAAATCTCACATCCAAGTGGATCAAAGACCTCAACATAAACCCAGCCACACTGAATTTGATAGAATAGAAATAGGGAAATACCCTTCAATGAATTGACACAGGTGAGCACTTCATAAATATAACACCAGTGGCACAGACACTAAGAACAACAATCAATAAGTGTGAAGTCCTGAAACTTTGAAACTTCTGTAAAACCAAAGACACAGTCAATAGGACAAAACAACAGACTATAGAATGGGAAAATATTTTCACCAACCTTTCAAGTGATAGAGGACTAATCTTTAAAATGTGTAGAGAACTCAAGAAAATAGAGAACAAAACCTTTAGTAACTCAATAACAAAATGGAGTTCAGGACTAAAAGGAGAGTTCTCAGCAGAAGAATTACAAATCGCTGAAACAAACTTGAAAAAGTGCTCAACATCTTTAGCCATCAGAGAAATGCAAATCAAAACAACTTTGAGATACCAGCTGACACCTGTCAGATTGGTTAAGATAAAAGACACAGGTGACAGCCTATGCTGGAGAGGTTATGGAGCAAGGGGAACAGTCTTCCACTGTTGGTGGGAGTGTAAGCTTGTTTAGCTACTCTGGAATGCAGTATGGTAGTTTCTCAGAAAACTGGGAATCAATCTCCCCAAGGACCCAGCAATACCACTTCTGGGCATATGCCCTAATGATGCACATTTGCTCTCCAAAGGCATTTGCTCAACTATGTTCATAGCAGCATTATTCATAATAGCAAGAACCTGGAAAAAACTTAGATGTCTCTCAAGTTAGGAATGGATTAACAAGCTGTGGTACATCTACACAATGGAGTACTATTCAGCAGTAATAGAAAATGATACACTAAAATTTGCAGGCAAATGGATGGATTTGGAGAATATCCTCCTGAGCAAGATATCACAAACCCAGAAATATAAGCAAGGGTTGTACTCACTCATTAGTGGACTATAAACAACAACAACCAGAAAGAAAAGCAAAGCATGTCCAACATGCAACCCACTTGGGATCTGAAAGACCTTGGACCGGCTCTTTGCATCCCACTCCCTCCAGAGCAACACCTGACCCAGTCTTGATTTTGGGGTCAGAAAAGTGAATCTACCAGGAGTGGATGCTTAACTAAGCCATATTTGGTCCTTGGGACCTCCTTGTCTTTATCTCCTGTCTTTGCTATGCAGGAGATAAAGTGATGTGGAGGAGAGAGAGTGCCTGGAATTTGTGGGTGGGGTAAGGTAGCTTGAACAAGGGGATACACGGATAAAAAATATGACTTTATTCATAATAAAAAAAAAGAAAGCAGAGAAATGTCATAGTAGGAACATAACAACACAACTAAAAGCTCTAGGAAAAATTAGACTTATTCAAGAGGAATAGATATCAAGAAATATTGAAATAGAGAGCTGATATCAATAAAATAGAAGAAAAAAATAATATAAAAATCAATATATCAAAGAGTTGGTTCTTTCTTTGAAAAAAATCATTTATATAGACAATGCTTTATTCAAATTAATCAAATGGCACAGAGAGAACATCCTTATTAACAAACTCAGAAATGAAAAATGTGTATATAACAACAGACACTGAGGAAATTTAGAGAATCATTAGATCATACTTTAAAAACTTGTACTTCAAAAAATTGGAAAATCTAGAAGAAACTGAAAAATTTAGGAAAGCTATCACAAACCAAACTTAAATAGAGAGCTGATAGACAATTTAAATAGATCTATAACCGTCAAGGAAATAGATACAGTCCTTAAAATCATCAAAAGTCTACCGCTCAATTCCCTCCCCTCAAAAAAGCCTGGGACCAGTAGTTTCAGTGACAAATTCTACAAGAACTTCAAAGAAGAACTAACCCATTGATGCTCAATTTTTTCCACATAATAAAAACAGAAGGAACACTTACAAACTTTTTATTAATCTACAGTCACTCTGATATCTAAACCACACAAAGATGCAGCTAAGAAAGAGAACTACAGACCAATATCATGAATGAATATTGGTGTAAAAATATGCTCTATAAAGTACTGGGCAACAGAATCCAAAAACAGAGCAAAAGTCATCCACTATGACCAAGTACACTTCATACCAGAGATGCAGGAATGGTTTCACATACCAAAATTAGGCAATGTAATTTCCATATAAACTGGTTGTAAGAAGAAAAGCACAAGATTATTTCACTAGATACTGAAAAAGCCTTCAAAAGAATCCAACACATGTTCATGACAAAGGTCTTGTAGAGATAAGGAATACAGGAAACATACCTAAACATAATAAAGGCTGTATACCACAAACCAAAGGCCAACATCAATCTAAATAGAAAAAAAAATTGTTCGTTCCAGCAAACCCACATACACATTAAGGAAACCGAAGGTACCAAAGTGAATATTTTCTATTTCCTGTTGAAATTCAATATGTTAGAACCCATTTGCTTTTAGTTTGGAGAAATGGCTTATTGTAAATATCTTTTGAGACTTGGAGTTCTCTCAGAAGGACAACTCCTCAGAAAAATTACTTTATAGATACCAAAAGGAATTTTTGTGGTGCAATAAACCAAACATATGCTGATAAAAAAAAAAAAAAATATAAAAAAAAAAAAAAAAGAAAAAAAAATTGATTTCATTAAAATCAAGAACATGACAAGGCTGTTTGTTCACCCTCCCCATATCTATTCAATATAGCAATAATACAACATAAGGATATCAAGTAGACACAAATTGTAAAGGAAGAAGTCAAACTTTTTTTATTCGCAGATGGTATAAGAGTATGCATTAGGGAACACCAAAATTCTACCAGGGAACTTCTACAGCTGACAAACACCTTCAGCAATGTAGCAGGATACAAAATTAACTCCAAGAAATCAGTAGCCATCCTATACAATAAAGATAAAAGGGCTTTAAAAGAAATAAGGGAAATATTACCCTTTATAATAGCAGCAAATAACATTACATACCTTGGAGTAACTATAACAAGAGAAGTAACAGATCTGTTTGACAAAACCCTTAAATCACTGAAGAAAGACATTGAAAAGGATATCAGAAAATGGAAAGATCTCCCATGCTCCTGGATAGGTAGGATCAAAATAGTAAAAATGGAAATCTTACCAAAAGCAATCTACAGAATCAATGTAATCTCTATTGAAATCCCAAAACAATTCTTCATTGACCTCAAAAGATCAAAAAATAATTTTACAAAAAAAAACAAGGATAGCCAAAACAGTACTATATAATAAAAGAACTTCTAAAAGCATCATCATCACTAACTTCAAGCTCTATTTTACATCTATATTAATACAAACAGCTTAATATGGCATAAAAATTGAGATGTTAACCAATTGAATTGAATTGAAGACCCTGACATTAATCCACACTCTTGTGAACAAAGAAGCCACAAGTTTCTTCTTGACAAAGAAGCCACAACTGTGCAATGAAAGAAAGAAAGCATCTTCAACAACTGGTGCTGGCATAACTGGGTGCTAAATTGTAGAAGCAAATTGACTCATATTTATCACCCTGCACAAAACTCAAGTCCAAATTGATCAAAGACCTCAATGTAAATCCAGTTACACTGAACTTGATAGAAGAGAAAGTGGAAAATTCTTTGAACACATTAGCATGGGAGACTACTTCCTAAATATAACACAGACACTGAGAGCAAAAATTAATAAATGGAACTTCCTGAAACTGAGAAGTTTTTGTAAGTTAAAGGACATGATAAGTAAGACAAAACAACAGCTTACAGAATGGTAAAGGATCTTTACTAATCCTACTTCTGACAAAGGTATAATCACCAAAATATATAAGAACTCAAGAAACTAGACATAACAAAACAAATAACCCAATCCAAAAGTGGAGTACAGATCTAAATTTTCAACAGAAGAATCACAAGTAGCCAACTAAGCATGTAAACTTATACAGTCACTCTGGAAATCATTACGGTGGTTTTTTTCAGAAAATTGAGAATCAACCTTCCTCAGGACCCAGCAATACCACTCTTGGGTGCTTACTCAAAAGATTCTCAACTACAACAAAGGATACTTGCTTAACTGGGTTCAAACAGCATTATTTATACTAGCCAGAACTTGGAAACAACCTAGATGCCCCTCAGCCAAAAGAGAAGTGATTTAAAAAATGTGGTACATTTGAACAATATAGAACTACTCACTCCATGGTAAAAAAATAACATTAGGCAAATGGATAGAATCGGAAAAAAAATATCCTTAGTGAGGTAACCCAGACTCAGAAAGAAAAACATGGTATGTACTCACCCATAAGTAAATAGTAGATAGTAAACTCATAGCAAAAAATAAACAAGGTAGATTCCCAACCCCAGAGACAGTAGGTAGAGAAGAGGACCATAAGAGTGATACACATAAATTGCTCCAGGAAGGGAAAATGGTTATTATCTCCTGGATACAATGGGAGATAGGACTTTGAAATTCAGACCCGGCCCAGAGGGAAGCAGATTCCAGCTCCTGGACTACCACACTTCCGGGGACTTGCTCTCCAGGTCCAGAGTCAATCCCTAGACTCTGTCCCAGGGTTTTTATTACAGCATCAGAATAAAATCAGAATGTTGATTAATTTAGTTTTATTGCAATTTTTGTACTAAAATTATGAACCATGTAATAAAAGTTGATGCATTGATTTTATATTTACATATATATAAATTTCATTTTTTATAATTTACCAAATGAAAATTTCCAAATTTCAAATTTATTTTCATGACCTTCAGCCAGAATGAATCCTTTGCAACTTTCCCTGGGTAACTTGGGATCTGAGTAAATAGTAGATTCTCATTTATCATATACCTACATATTAAAACCACAACCAAACACTAGGTGGAGCCAGGGAAACTCTACAAAAGAAGGGGAGAAATTATTGTAGGAGCAAGTGGGGTCAAGGACAACACAAGAACACAGGGCACAAACACCTAAACAGAACACATCAGGGCACATTGTAACTGTAACAACCGTCACTGAGCCCTTGTATGGGTCTGAGAGGTCTACTGCATATACCTTATGGATATGTCGTTTGGTATTCTTATAGGATTCCTAACAATGGGAATGGACAGTGTCTCTGGCATTTTGACTGCACTTGAGTCCAATTCCTTCTGCTGGGTTGCCTTGTTCCAGAATGATATGAGTGTTTGTGTAAGACAATGTATCTTGTTAGGTAACATTTGGTGGGCATTCTTTAGAGGCCTTTTTATATTTGTTCAGTTGTTTTTATGCTTTGTTTTGTTTTGTTTGAAGGGAAACAGAGAAAAAGTTTTTGTGGGCTGTGAGTTAAGATAGGACTAGAAAGTGTGGAGGGAGAGGAAGCTGCACTTGGCATATAATGTATGAAAGGAATAAAAGTAAAAAAATACTGCAGCATAATTGGATTTTCATTAAAGCTTGAGTTATTTTTAATCAAAGTATGCTCATATTTCTCATTTTCATAGCTTATAAGGCAATTTTGTTATTATTAAATTCTATCTGCATCTATTTTGTTTTTATCATAGACCAAAATATTCATTTTTTAAATTATGAATAAAGTCACATTTTCTATCCATGTATATCCTTATTCAAAGTCCCTTCCCCCTCCCACCCCCTCCAGTCACTCTCTCTTCTCCACAACTCCCCATCTCCTCCCCAGCATGGGCAGGAGGTCCCAAGGACCCAATATTGCTCAGTTCAGCACCTGGCAGATCCAGTTTCCTCATCCCACCAGCAAGACTGAGCCAGGTGTTCCTCTAGGGGGAGTGGGATCCAAGGTGCTACTCCAAGGTGTTTCAGATCCAAAGCTGTTCAGGGGTTGTGGTTTGTAGCTTGGACATGCTTTGCTCTAAACAAAAAAGTTTAGAGTCCACTAATGAGTGAGTACATCCCCTGATTATCTTTCAGGTTTGAGATACCTCTCTCAGAAGGATATTCTCCAAATCCATCCATTTACCAGCAAATTTTAGGATATTTTTTTCTTACTGCTGAGTAGTATTCCATTGTGTAGATATACCACAGTTTGTTAATCCATTCTTCAGTTGAGGGGCATCTAGGTTATTTCCAGGTTCTTGCTATTATGAATAATGCTGCTATGAACATAGTTGAGCTAATGATTTGGGGGTGTTAAAGTGCATCTTTAGGGTATATGACTAAAATTGGTATTGCTGGAACCTTGGGGAAATTGATTCCCAGTTTTCTGAGAAACCACCATACTGCATTTCAGAGTGGTTGACCTTGAAAAGTTAGGCATATGAAGCCTGATTGCTCATCACTGATAGAAAATAATGGCCATGTTTTATTAGTGTAATTGGTGAGATACTAAGAGTTTCAAAATCCCTAACCCCATCTTACCTCTTTATTTCTATTTCAAGTCCTAATCTTCATGTTCCCCATATTTCAGCCATGCTAACAATGTCCATGCTTTAAAATGTATCACAAATTCTTAATCCTTAATTGCTTCCTTTCCCACAGGTAGTTGACATTTTATTTGTTCTGACTTCCATTAGTCACGTATATTGTGAACTAATAGACCAGGTCTAATATCATCCTCAAAAACATCTACTTAAAACTGTGATTGTAAAGCCTTGGTGGCAATGGAGAAACAAGGTGCTGAAGATGCAGATCATGTCACATTATCAGAAAGGCCTTCTGTGTATTGATGGAGCCAAGTCATGAGATTGGTTTATGCATTATAGACAACAATGCTGGAGTAGTAAGGCTAATTGATCACTTTAAATCTCAAATATACATTTTAAGTCCAAGACACCAGGATACTTGTATCTTCTGACATATATTATAACTTTTGTACCATTATTTCTTGCTATAAACTATTCTTTTTGGGAACGGAACATTTACTTGTGCATATGGCACCTATAACTTGTTTATAACTTCATATACACACTTAAAAATTACTTACTGTATTCATCCTGATGACTAATCTGCATAGTTCTTGAAGGTATAGTACAGTCAGTCATTGAAGACATCTCATAAAAAATAAATGTTTTAGCAAGCTAAGGACATGACATGCTGTATTAATGATCACATTGGTGAGATACATTCACTGGTACAGTAGAATCATGACTGTAGTATAAATGCTTTGAGACTGAACATGAAGTATGATAGAAGAAGGGAACATATACCTTGTACTGTAAACATGGCCAAAAGCATATGAAGAAATAGATTACAAACACTAGGAGAGGATCTATTACTATTGTTTTGGTAAATAGATATTGTGTCAGCCTTCTAAATAATCTTGTTTATTTGTATAGTCTATTGCTAAGATGCCTCTTAGCCATTAACAGAGTATCTTCCTTTTTTAAAAAGTTATTTCTTTATATTTTGAAATAATAAAATAATTACAAGTTTTCTATCATCTGGAAGGCAACTAAAGAATTCTGAGAATGGGAGAAATATTCTCCAGGGAAAAGCCAACCAATTGGTTATCTAATACCAATGATGATCCCAGAGTAGTTTCTTCTTTAGTGTTTGGAAGTTAATGTATAGACTTACAGCTCTACCAAGTACAGAAAATGAGTAACTATTTAATGCTCAGTTCTGGATAGCACAGCTATATTATGCCTTTCAAGATCTAGAAAATATTTTTAAGGGAAAGGCAAAAGGATTGAAAGAAATTGGAATTGTGAGAATGCCTTCAAATAACTAGACCTGAATATATAAGAAAAATTGACATCTCAAATAAACAGTATGTGTTGATACCTGAAAAATACTGGCACAAAACTTAGTCCTGCAACATTGTATCTTTATCATGGACTCATGAGTTTTCTCCCTCATTGTTGACAGTTAAACATTGCATGAGAAAGGGAATCACTTTCATAAAGTATGTAATAACCACAGAGAATTTTAACTAACTTCAACTAAATTTTTTTTCAGCAAAAAGCAGTAGATGCAGAAGGACCAGCTAAGAAGAAGGTGGGGGGTATCATCAGGATTGGAAGGTGGACTAGAGAAGGTAATAGATATGACCATTTTATATATATAGTGAAATTGTCAAAAGCAAAGAAAATGTTTTTAGAAGAAACTAATATACGTTAATGAATATAGTCCTTATCAGTAATTTTCAAAAACCAAACAAATTTTCCTCATACATTAATTTGTAAATTTCTTATGATAAGAATTGGCTTTTATTTTGGTTAACACACAAGCATTCTACACATATTCTGCTGAGGTACTGCACTCCATACATTATACTACAGTGGTTTGTTCCTGAGAGTAATACTACCTTAAAAATTATCACATAGAAATGTCTTCAACCAATGTTTTTAACTTGACTTCGGTTGAGAATGAAAGTGTTATAAACAATCAAGTGAAAGAGTACATGAGATTATGCCTTAAATACTCCTGGGACCGTACATCCCTCAGGGAGCTAAGAAGAGGTCTCACAGTTGCATCACCTCTCAAGAAATCTACATTACACAAGGTAGGAAGCACTGGATTTAAACAGTGTTTTCATCACCAGTGAATAAATGGACTACACTCCTCAGAAATCAGGGCAAGGCTCTTTTCAGTTTCTTTCTACAACTGATATATGGTTAGACATATAAAGTACATTTTTATATTTTTGGATATAATTTAAACTGTGATAAAGCAATTTATACTTTTGATGCCATGGTCAAGATGCTGTGTGTTTAATTCAAACACTGATTTATTTTTATTCATGAGTGTGTTTTTAAGATAGTTATATAAACTCTGATTATCAGATTCTTTATAATAGAAAATTTTATTATGAAATTCAAAGCATATAGAAGGCAATAAAATAATACACATGAAGCCTATAGTATACAAATATACTCATATATATATATACTTAGTAGTATCGTTAATAGCCCACAGATATAGATCTTGTAATAACTACTTACTGCCCATAAAAATTCTTATTGTAATTTTTCCAGCCCTCCTTCCTCCCTTCCTAAACCTACCAACACCACTTCTTCCTCTCTCTCTCTCTCTTTCTCTCTCTCTCTCTCGCTCGCTCGCTCGCTCGCTCGCTCCTGCTTTCTGTCTTCCTGATAATCATGCATTTCTTCAAGTTTAATGTAAGCAATCATTATTTTACTTTTCCACCTTTGTGTTAAATGCACATAATGCATAAATGCACCAAATTTAGTGTTTTTATCATCCATGCAATCATATTTTTTATTTTTCCAAAATAGATGATTATGTATGAGTTTGCTCACCATTCTGATATTTTTATGTAAATGTAGTATGTGTTGAAGTTTTGTAAGGAAATCTTATATAGGGTTATGGCACATTGAAATTCTGTTAAACTCTATATAATATTGAAATTGAATAATAAAAATATATACTATATCCAGAACCAAACACTAAAACATAACACAAGAAATAACATGTTCAAAGTTGCTTGTGTTATGAAATGAAGAGGCTCTTCTAACTGTTATGTTCTTGCCTCAAAGCTGTTCTAGGAAAATCTAAAATGAAGCTTTGAACTGCATTAGGGCTGGTATTCTGGCTTAATGTTTTTTTTTTTTTTTTTTTTTTTTTTTTTTTTTTTTTTTTTTTTTTTTTTTTTTTTTTTT
>PVIH01007281.1:5867-42200 GCA_004025045.1 Sigmodon hispidus | reverse complement strand
CGCTGAGAAGAGAAAAAGACTCACCTTTGGAAAGCATCTTTCCCTGAGAGCTGTAGAAGCTCACAGACTAGTAATTCATTTTTTATTTATAGCTAGGTTTTATAAATACAAATATGGTAGATTTATAGACTATAACAAGAATGATTTGTTATTTATAACAGTGTTTTTAAAATATATTTTGAAAAAATCACCTACATATAAAACCTTTATGTTCATCCTTCTCATAATTTTGAATTTTAAAGACAATTTTATTATATTAACAAAGAAATTTTGTTCTTTGCAGCTATATTAGTGCTACAATTAGCTTGTCGCTAACATAGTTGCTCATGTGGGCAGTTGGGCACAGGGAGATAAACTTCCCAAAGTACTGCTACAGGACATGACTAGTGACATCTTGTATGGCTCTAGTATTTTTAAGACTATAACTCTTAGAGAAAAGAAAATTATGGACTATCTCTCTTCTCTTTCAGGTACAGAAAAAGCATTGCTGAAAATAAAGTGGATGTCAGTTCTCACAAGTTCTTTTTGACTTTTAGTTTATAGAATATGATGATAAAAGCTAGGAAGTTGGGTGAGTGTGGTGTCACAAGTTTATAATCCCATTACTTTGGAGGTGGAGGATCAAAATTAGGAATTCCAATTCATTAAAGCTATCTGGTAAGTTTGAGTCCAGTCTGGGGTATATAGGACCATGTCATTCCCCACTAAAACAAACAAACAGAAAACTTTCATAAATTTGTATTTTGTTTTATGTTTGTTTTTCTTTATGAAGAAGAGGGCTTGGAATGTAGTACTATACTCAGAAATGCACAGCTATTTTAACAAGTTTTTTTGTTACTTGTTTGAAAAATACATTTTATTTATTTTTGGAGAACTTATATATGTAAATAGTACACTGTTATTTTATATTACCTTCCCTATGTTTCCTAGACTCTCAAAGGAGAAAGTGAACAATTTTTAAATTTCTAGTTTACTTTGTATTTTTGTCTAATTTAGAGTTATGAAAATAAGATAGAATGGAAACCTCCAGAATCTTAAAAGTATTGATTGACTTGACATGACCACATGGCTTTACTGTATGCATTTGTCAAGACAGTGATGAAAAATGCATACATTTCTCTCATCTAATAATATAATTTATTTATATTTAGATTAAAATACTCTTTTTTATAGCACAAAATTCAATTCAGAATAAATTCAGTTTAACACTTTATATTAATCATCATCTAAATGATGCAAAATTATAACCATTGTAAACATAACTACATAACTACACTGTAGCCTTCATTTTATATGTTATTGCTAACTTATTTTATTCAAAAAATGATAGTGATATTTTGGTTGTTACTAATCTTAATTTCAACATTAAAATGATGCTATGATTTATTTTTTATATTTTCTAATTAAATTGAACCTTTGTACTTTGGAACATATTTTTCCCCTGTAAGATGGTTGTTATATTCTACCATTAATTACTGAGAACTTTAAAAAGTGGGTTTAAACCATAATATCTTGAAACTATGAAATTAAATGTTTTGTCTTTTGAACAAATATAAAGAAAATTACGTGTTAGCTTTGGTTATGCAAAGCAACAGTTATAACTAAAACTAGATTTTCTGGTGCATGTCATTGTCATTATCTAGGGCCACTTAATCCTTAATATATTCTTCTACAATTTTTGCTTCCTTTATTATCATTATTATTATTACAATTCAATTTTTAATATGAGTTTGTGTTGTGCTATGTCTGTTTGGTCCTCTGGAACTGCAGTTACAGCTATTTGTGAGCTGTCATTTGGATGATGGGAATTAAATCCAGTTCATCTGGAAGAGCAATCACTGCTCTTAACCATGAAGCTATCTTTCCACAATTATTCATCCATAATTACTTTTATATGATCACCATATACATTTTTGATAATTCTATTAAATCTCTCTCTATGCAAGTAAAACACATGAAATAATTACAATATTTTGATATTTGCATTTGACATTCTTCATCAACCTTGGAGAAAAGCAATTAGACTGTTTATGAACATGTTTTAGAGTTAGTTTATATAGATTGCAAATCATATAGCTTTCCAAATTATATTTTATTATATTCATAACTGGCAAGTAATTAAATCTCAAATCTCTAAATTTTAGTGAATGAGTAGTCTTTCTACTTAAGATATGTGCTGCCAACAATTTTTATGTTTATCTGACTGGCCCCTCACTTATAATTCTTCAACATCTATTCTGTTTTGTCCATCAATATGCCTTTCCCACATGAACAAATTAATCACCTTATTTTAACCTTTGCAGCAACAAAGAGATGGCATTAAAAAAATGCTATTCTGAAGTTTTCACTGAGAAAAATAATTATATCTTTACCCAGTTGGCTCCATGGAGATCTACTGGGTATTGGTGCCTGGGTCCCTTAAGATCACAGATTAATCATCTACTCTTAACAATTATCTTAACAATTTTATTATAAATTCTGAGGAATTAAAATAGAATCAATTACCTCTGCCACATACTTTTGACTAGGGATTGAGTCTTGAAGTTTAGAGTAGCATGTAGTCTCAATAACTTAGTTTTCATGACAGGAGTCTGGCTTTTTATAATTTTCTGGATATATTTTAAATAATAAATTTAATGTAAAATTTTGATATTTTAAATACATACCACAGACATAATTTTCTTTAATAAACTATAGATTGATTAACTTGATGTTTCAATACCCTATGTAATTGTAAACAAATCTAGAGCACAGCCAGATTTTCAAGTGAACAATTAGCCACTTCTCTTGTTGGTAGATATGGTAGTGTTTGGATTAATCACTAAAGACTACTCATCATGGCCTATTTCATAAAATGTCAGACAATATTATTAAATTATGATAATTTGTTCATATCTAGAATATAGTTTCTAAGTGCCTTTTAACATTTCAATAAAAAATGTGAAGATAATAATAAAAGATGACTATTCAAAATATACATTATTTCTCTCCTCCAAAACACAACAGATTCTTTCATCCATGGTATTTAAAATGTGTCTATTTTATGGTATTCAAAATGTTATACTCACCTCAGTTCTGCATGTTATATAGCTATACACTTGCCAAACATTCTAACACTGTGTTCTTAATATTAATAATTTTTTGTATAAAGGCCCATCAATGTGTTTATACAATGTATTATTTGTTTTTTCATAATTGTAGATGTACTTGGACACATCTTACTTTCACCATTGTGAATCATGAAAAACCAGAGCACTGTCACTGAGTTTATATTCCTAGGTCTCTTACAGAATGCAAAAGTTGAAAGAATATTGTTTGTTGTATTTTCCTTGATCTACCTTGCAACTATTGGGGGCAATATGATAATTGTGATGACTATTATATACAGCCCTGCATTGCTTGCTTCTCCCATGTACTTTTTCTTGGTATTCCTATCCTTACTTGATGCATTCACTTCTTCTACTGTCACACCCAAGATGATTGTAGACTTCTTCTATGAGAGGAAGACCATTTCTTTTGAAGGTTGCATTACACAACTCTTTGCTGTCTATTTCTTTACTGGAGTAGAGGTGATTATCCTGTCAGCTATGGCCTATGACCGCTATGTCGCCATTTGTAAGCCCTTACACTATTATTCCATCATGAAACGGAGTCTCTGTGGAAGTCTTGTGGTAGTTGCCTGGGCAGGAGGTTTCTTGCATTCTATTACACAAATTATCTTTACATTGCAGCTGCCCTTCTGTGGACCCAATGTCATTGATCATTACATGTGTGACTTGTTCCCATTACTGAAGCTTGCCTGTATTGACACGCACATATTTGTCATTTTGGTGTTTTCCAACAGTGGGTCTATTTGTATCATTATATTTTCCCTATTGCTTGTTTCCTATGGTGTTATCTTGTTCTCTCTGAGAGCCCACAGCTCTGAAGGGAAATTTAAAGCTCTCTCTACCTGTGGATCCCACATAACTGTTGTGATTTTGTTCTTTGTCCCATGCATATTAACATATGCAAGACCGGTATCTGCATTCTCTTTTGAGAAAAATGCTGTTGTATTTACCACAGTATTAACACCATTGCTCAATCCAGTGGTTTATACCTTCAGAAATAAGGAAATAAAAAATGCCATCCGAAAAATGTGGAAGAAAGAAATAGCAGTTTCTAAAAGATATTAAATATTACTCTTACTATGCTGTAAAAATGGATCAGTGGGTAAAAGCACTTTATGCAGTGCAATAAAAAAGACAATTTTGATTTCCAGAACCATGTCAGAAGTCAGGCAGCATTGTGCTCCTATACTTACTGTTGGTCCAACAGAGATAATTAGATCCCTGAAGCTCAGAGTACTGCTAATCTACTCAAACAGAGATTTATTTATTTATTTATTTATTTATTTATTTTTTTTTAAAAAACACTTTTATTTATTTATTTGCCTTGGTGTTTGCCTGGAACTGGAACTACAGACAGTTGTTAGCTGCCATGTGGGTGCTGGGAATTGAACCCGGGTCCTCTGGAAGAGCAGACGGTGCTCTTAACCACTGAGCCATCTCTCCAGCCCCTCAAACAGAGATTTAAATGTTGATTCTAGAGCTTATCTCAAGGCAACCAGGTAATTAGAAACAGATGAACATAGTAAACATCATCTTATCTATTTGCATATATGTGCATATATATGCATAAGTATAAATAATACACTCTCCCTATGTGTACAAATATATATATGCTTCCTACTTACCCATTCATTCATCTGCATACAAATATCTAGAAACAAAGTATACACTTCAAAGGTAATAAAATAATAAAAAGTCAACATTTACTTATACAGTTACTATTATTTAGATATTTTATATAATAATATGATAATATTCTTTGAAATGTCTTTCAATGTTTAGGTGAGAAACATTTTTTAATGCTTCCTCTCATTTTTGAGACTATAATTAAAAACCTTATTTCTCGTTTACTTTTCTCCCTTCAAACCATCCCATACACATATCCTTGCTCTCTTTCACAGTCATGACCTTTTTCATTAATTTTTATTACTTGCATATGTGTATGTGTAGCCCAACATATAACTCTCTCAGTCTGTATAATGTTATTCATATGTATGTTCTTTTTGTCCTCATTAATATTTTATTATGAATAAAGTCATATTTTTTATCCATGTATATCCTTTTTCAAGTTCCCTTTCCCCTCCCAACCCTTCCAGTCACTCTCTCTTCTCCACAACTCTTTATCTCCTCCCCAGCAAGGGCAGAAGGTCCCAAGGTCACAATAAGGCTTAGTTATGTTCTCAGTGCTAGACATTTGATAATGGATAACCAATAGGCAAGGTTTTCCCTGAAAACTAGTTCTCCCACTATCACCAATTATAGTGACACACACTGGTAGTATATTCTGAAGGGGCAGAAGCAAGTGGATCCTGAGACACCTTTCTTTTTTTGACTTTACACATTTACAATGAATAAACTACTTGACAAAACTAGTTCATGTGACAGTAAAATTACAAATTCATACTCTCATAAATCTGATAAAATATTAGAAGAGGTTAAAGTACTAAAATGTTTACTATTAATATCAATATTTGCCAATAATACAAAAGTAGGTTGATAACCTGAATATATGTTGAAATTAGGAGAAACATAAAATTATTCCAAGGGGAAAATGAGATTTTAAGTAACATTGTGAGACATCATATCTAGGAAGTACATCAAAAGAAACATGAAAATGAGCTGTATTCTGGATGTTCCTGTATAATTTGATTTTATTTTTAAATTACTCTTATTCATGCCTGGTATACTATTTGAATTTGGGTTGTAAAGAAAGAGACTCATAGCCAAATACTGGGTAAAGGCTGAAATATCAAAGAGAGGAAACACCCAGTCAATTCTCACCCAGCTATCTGACCCAGCCTCACTCCTGGTCACCTCTCCTGGTTTCTGCTGGGTTGCTAAGAGGCCTTAAATACCCTGTTTCCCATCAGGGTTAGAATTAAAGGTGTGAACTTTTCTATTTCATATCTAGCCTTGAACTCATAGAAACAGAGGAATTTCTGTCTCTGGCGTTATGGTATTAAGGCTCAGGGTGACCACTCCTGGCTTTCCCTGTGCTGGGATTAAAGATGTATGCTACTGAATCCCAGCTGTTTGTCCTTGTAATCAAGGATCAAGAAAATCCTGAGCTGTCTGCCTAGGTTTTGACTGTGTATATAATCTCAAGTTTTATTAAATATATAATTTATCACCAAACTTGAGTAAATTATTTAATTTATTGACACATATGTATGACTAGGCTATTTTGTGTTTCTTTTACATAATGTCACTAACTCCTCCCAATGATCTCTCTAACCTAATTACATAGCAGAAAACCTCATAAACTCTTCCTCTTCCAATTCGTGCAAAGGTAGGCATTGGGAATTGCTTAATGGGCTAAGAGGCTGACAGCATATTTCTCCCACTCTTGAAAAGAAAAATGAAGCCCAGAAACACCAGATTCAAGATTAATTTTCATAAAATTAATATATTTCAAATTTTATCATTCTAAATTTTCTGTATGTAATCCATAACAATATGATTATCAATGCAAATCAATAAGATTTAAGCATATTGTTCATAACCTATGTTATACTGTCCATGTTATCAAATAAAATTTTCAGAAAAAATAATTTAATTCATGAAGCTTTCTCTTCAGGAGAACTGAAAGAATAATTAAATTTTATGGGAAAATTACTAAATACTCATACTATACATACTATACATTGAAAAGACAACATATCAGACCCTGCAGAAAATACATGACATTGAATTGCATTCTCATTGGAGAGTGTATAAAAATAACGATCTAGATCAAATTAATATCTGAAGAAAATATATAGCATCAATATCAGATTAATGAATGATAGAAGCTTAGTCATTTTTGGATGTTTTACCCACATTATCTCTGTGTCTGTCAACAGTTTCAAACAAAATGCATCTTCTTGATGTTCTTGCCCTACAATGAAAATTTTTCCCAAAGTTGTTCATTTGTCCCCAAGGATTAACCTAGCAAAAGAACACCTGTCATCAGTGACTCAACAAATTATGAAGCTGCTAATCCAATACTTAAAATAAAACCACGAAATAAATTATTTTTGCTATAGTATAATGTTCAAAATAGGTTTATTCTGATACATCACAAATCAAAATTAAACATTTTTCTTTTATTCTTTTAAATAAAAAATAGTCATTTGTAGATTCTGGTAATTGTGTGCCAGGTTGGCCAAATCACTTCTCCTGATGGATGTAGAACTAAAATGAGAATGTGAAACTCTAGGGTGGCGACCACAAGAGGCACACAATTACAAGTTTACAGTTAAGTGAAAAAGCTTGATTCATAGGCCAATATGTTCAATATGATGTAAACCACAACATTATTTTCTTTTCAGGAAAACATCTGAAGTACTTCTTAAGTGTTCTTTAGAAACTGTGGAAGGTGGCAAGCATTCTTGTATTCCTTCCCACACATGTTGACAAATGTCTTTCTTGAAAAGCACCAACATCAGTTGTTCCTATGCCTGTGTCATGTCATAGATTAATTATATCCTTATAACCTTAATTCAAGCTCCAAGAGAAAAAAATATTATATTTTTAAGCCAAGATATAAATACAGAAAAGACTGACCTGTTTATATTTCTACTAGTTTAAAGATTAGAGTCTTCAGAGATTACCCAAACAGTTGTTTCAATATCCCATTTTATTTTCTGTGTTGAATTTGTTTAAGCATAGCAAAATTCATCAAAATTATAACTTTTATGCTAACACTCAATTGACTTTACTACCTAATGTATGTAATGATTTGCTTTTCCTTTAATACTGGGCCCCACTGTGTAGCCTTGCTGGTCTGTGTAGAAAAAGACTGGCTTTGAACTCAGAGGGATCCACTGCTTACCTCTGCAATGCTGATCACATGCACTTCAACAGCTGACCATATTAAATAAAATTTTGGAAACATACTGACAGTATTAAAAGTGAAAATGCTTATTGCCTAGTTCATCCTTCATATGAGGGGTGGTGCCTAGTCTTAGTACAACTTGATATGCCATATTTGGTTGTTGTCCCTGGAAGGACTCCCTTTTTCTGAAGGGTGAAAAGGAGAAGTTGATCAAGACTAGGAGGAGAGGTGAAGGCAAAATATCAGTCAAAGTGTAAGACATGAGATAATAATAATCTATTATATATTGATAATATACATATATATCAAAAGGTAATAATGCAAATGGGCATATCTATCTGGAAGTAGGCAGTTGAGAGCTATTTTCCAACTAAAATATGACAATGATGTTTCAGAAATGATATTTTCCTAAATTATAAATTCAATAAAAGTAGTATTTGCCCAAATCTTGTTATGATTCTTTCTATCAAAAATAAATTTTATTTTAAACATTGGCTTGAAGTATTTTTCAACCTCAGATTTCCTCATCTGCTGATTATTTGTCTGTCTGTCTCTGTGTGTAAGTATTATTTCCTCATCTGCTGATTATTTGTCTATCTGTCTCTGTGTGTAAGTATTATTTCCTCATCTGCTGATTATTTGTCTGTCTGTCTCTGTGTGTAAGTATTATTTCCTCATCTGCTGATTATTTGTCTGTCTGTCTCTGTGTGTAAGTATTATTGTCTGTCTGTCTCTGTGTGTAAGTATTATTGTCTGTCTGTCTCTGTGTGTAAGTAGTATTTCCTCATCTGCTGATTATCTGTCTGTCTGTCTCTGTGTGTAAGTATTATTTCCTCATCTGCTGATTATTTGTCTGTCTGTCTCTGTGTGTAAGTATTATTTCCTCATCTGCTGATTATCTGTCTGTCTGTCTCTGTGTGTAAGTATTATTTTTCCCTCATCCTGTGCTTTCAGCAAATATTAAAACTATAAAAATAGTAACACCAAATAATCTGTATAAATATGCAAAATAAAATAAAATCTGATATCTATAAGATAGATCAGTTGCTATTATACTACTTTCTATTTGTGGAACTTTTAAGTTCAGATCCCTAGTAGCCATTTAAAGTATTTAGCATAGGAATGGTGGCCATGCCAATAATAGCAGCTCACTCTGGAAAGATAAAACTTGGAGATGCACAGAGTATACTTGCCAAGGAGTCAAACCATATATTTAATGTTCATTTTCAGGAAAAGATTCTACCATAAACATTGTAGGAGGGAACACTATAGCCTTTAGCAGGAGAGAAAGTGATGATTTGTCAGGAAAGCTGCAGGTTCCTTTGAGACAGTCATCCTAAATGCATTAGAGGAACTATAAAAATCTGCCACAGAAGGAATGGTAATCTACAGTCAGAAAAGTTACTGCAGCTTAGACAGTAAATCCTTCTGGTTCAGGACTGTCATAGCCACCGTGTGCAAAAAGTGCAGCTATTGATTAATGCTGTGTAGTGTCAATTAGATGCACATTCCTGAGGTATTTTATCTGTTGTAGCTTTGTCTTTTGCTTTTTCTTATTTATTACATCAGGTATATTGCCCTGTAGAAAACTAAAGAATTAGTAAAAATTATAGGAGGAAGAAAAAGTAAGAGACACTAATGACTAGCTCTTACCTGTGCATGCACATTTATGTCCAAATACAAGCATATAAATTACATAAAATTGATTAATTCATTTGATTATTTGGGTAAAAAAAATAGAAAATAGAAGCAAACAATCTTTAGTAATAAAATGTCTAGAATTACAGGACTGGAAAAGAAATGTGTGAATGTCCTTGTAACAACAACAACAACAAAAATCTAAGATTTAATATAAGTCAGAGGAAAGTTGTAGCAAGCATATGTAAAATCAATACAAAACCACTGTTACTGAGTCGCTAAGTCATTCAGGAATATTGAATAGAGTTATTCCACCTGGCTAAAAGCCATGAACACAAGATTTAAAACCAAGAACATTTTATTTTGGAAATTCTAAAGTTTGAAGGTATGAACACAAGATATAGCGTTTTATTAATATTAATTTTATCACTTCAAAAAATAGTCATGAAGTCTTGCTTAATGTTCCAGATAAATACAGATATTTTGTTAGGTTTAAAGGGCTGAAATCTCTACAAAGAGTTCCTGAGAAGCTGCTCTTTAAAGATATATAGGTAAGTCTGGGCAGTAATGAAGACATCAGGGTACTGAACATGGCAGATCATAAGATATAATTAAAGATGTTCCCATGAAGGGAGTAGATACAAATCAGTAGAAAGGTTATTTGTCAAAAAGACAGTACACCTAGATTCATGGAGATAACTAATACCTCCAGATCACTATGCATAATGCTTTATAAGTCTTAGAGGACAGAGATATGGAACTATAGTGTTTGTAGTTTATCCTACTAGGTAGAATTGTTAGAATTGTTAAAATTAAGGAATGTCAAGGAAGCAATCATTACATATGATATGCACTCACAATTTGTAAAACAAATGTTAAATTTCTGGTCAACAAGTTACCAAAATATTCCTAAGGACTGGTTAGATATAATTACTGCTGTTTTGAAGGCTGAGCTACTTTTACAATGAAAGACATTATGGAACGAGTAGGTTAATAAATAAAACAAAGAAGCAGGGACAGAAATCTTTCAAGACCAGTTTCTTGGGGAGGGAGATTATGCTGATATAAAAAAGCAATCACTATAAAATGAGCACACCCTAAATTTATTCCACATGGCTGCATTAAATGCATGGGATAGGAAGGAAGAAATAGGAAAGAAAACTGAATCCTTCACTAAATTAATTCAAAGCTCAAAGGAAAAATTAGCGGACTCTTTTTCAGAGATTAACTGCAGCAGTAAACAGAATAGTATCAGATTCAAAAGTTAGATGAATAATAATTGAATCTCTGGCTTTTGATAGTGCTAACTCACAATGTAAAAGACTGTTTAAAATTAGACTGTTAAAAGAGAGGTCAGAATCCTTGGAAGATTGGATTTGTGACACAATTAATAACTGAATAAAAGAGATTATTTCTAGAGGCATAAAAAAATCAAAATATTAAATGTCATAATTGTGCAAGGCAAAGTCAGAAACTAAGATACTATAAACAAGGCATTCTAAGCAACAGTGTCTTTGTTAGAAATAATGTCAAAAGAACTCCCCTCCCTTCTGGATTATACAGAAGGTGTGGCAAAGGGAGGCATTGGATTAATGAGTGCAGGCCAACAAAAGATACACAAGGTAACTTTTTTCCTTTGGGAAACACAATAGGGGGCCTTTTTTAAATCCACATATCAAATCTAGTTCACTCTTATCCTGTGATAATGAAGGAAATATTTTCCCAGAGTAATTAAAGAAACCAAAAGCCTATTCTAAATAAATAACTAAATAATTATAGCTCTGGACAATTAAAAAAAATCTATAGTAAAAAGAAAAAAAAAACTCAGGAAAAACATAAGGGAAATACTTTGGCAAACTTCTATAAATGATCAAAGGTCCAAGTTAAAAAAAAAAAATGATGTTGTTTTTGAAGGTCTTTTAGACATAGAGGCAGATGTAACAATAATTTTACCAGAATTTGGCATCCAAATTGGCCCCTTCAGGAGGTCAATGTTCAGTTTTGGGGAATTGGGTTGTTGACCCAGGTAGTAAAAAGTGTGAGATGGCTTGAATGTATAGGCCCAGAAGAACAAAGAAGAAAAATAAAGATGTATGTGACTGACATTGCTATGAATTTATGGGGAGGAGACTTATTGCAACAATAAAAAAACCAGATTAACATTATTTCAAACACAGAAATAAATCATAAACTGTTAAATGTTTGTGGGAAACTGAAAACAGAAACTAGAAAGTTAAAGTATGTGTATTATACAATAAATAAGTTTTCAGGATTACAATGGGCAACTGCTTTGAGTTTGGGAAAGGATGATTCTATAATCACACATTTGTTAGAAGTTATGGACATCATGGGAATACTTGTACAATTAAGACTGGCAATGCTACAGCACATGAATTAGTAAAATGTAACATATTTTAACATAGGAAAAAATTCATTTTCTAAACGATAAAATAAAATAGAGTAGAGTGACAAAAAAAGAAATATGTAACAATGCCAATGTGCATACTAAATAGTGGAGATCAAATAAACAGCAGAAGAAAAAAATGATACAAAATTTACAGGCAAATGGATGGAATTGGAAAAATATCCTCCTGAGAAGGTATCACAAACCCAGAAAGATAAGCAGGGGATGTACTCACCCATTAGTGGACTTAAAATAAAAGTAAAGAAAATCCAAGCTGGATACTACAACCACTGAGCAGCTTGGGATTTGAAACTATTTTTTTTAACCATGCTACTGGGCAACAGTTATAGAGAAATCAAATCAAACTCTCAAGGATATGCTAAATAAATAGAAAGGAATAACAAAGACCCCAGTAATAGACTACATAATGCTTTATTAACTTTGAATTGTCAATTCTAATGAGAAAGGAACATCAGCTGCTGAAATGCATCAGACTACAGAAAAAAAATGACTGAGTCATATCAGCCTGCCTACTTCAAAAATATACAAATCTCAGAATTGAAGACAGGATATGTGCTACTTAGGGAAGGAGGTTTTGCTTTTATTTCTGAAAGTGAACAAAAGCTATGGACACCAACAAAATTAATAAGAAATCAACTTGAACCAGAGAAACTTGATAGAAATGAGAAATGATGGCTTATCCACCCATGTCATAATTCTTTTAAGTTTTAAGAAAAACAAGGTTGGGGCAGGTTTTTGTTTTGGTCTTTACAGAAAACTGTTAATACCCGTCTTCAAGAAATTGAGAGACTTTGGACATCTAGATATCTAAAGTAGAATGGATAGCTGTCTAGAAAATTTATAAGGCTAAATTACAAGAAATATTGGACCTATTGATACCAATATATTCTCCAAGGTTAAATCTCATTGCTTAACATCTATATATCTTTATTTGTAAAATAAGTTGAAGTCCCATATTACAATTTTTAAAGTTGTAAAAAAAATAGCATTAGGGCAGGTTTTTGTTTTTGTCTTTACAGAAAGCTAGAAATACCCATCTTCAAGAAGTTAAGAAACCTTGGACATCTAGATGTCTGAAGCAGAAGGGAGGCTATCAAGCAAAATTTACAAGCAAAAGAATATCAGACTTATTGGTACTGATATACTCTACAGGGTAAAAACTCATCGCTTAACCTCTTATGTTTTATTTGTAAGCGAAGTTGAATTTGCAGTTTTATTATAATTTAAGTATGGCTTTGGAGTTGAAATGTGGCTCTTTTCTTCTCTAAACCCAAGCATACTTGTTGAAAGAAAATGCAAAATCTCTGTATCATATCAGAAAAGCCACCCAATATGGGTCAGAAGAATAATTAAACAGTAAACAACTATTCTATTGTTACTAATCCTATGATGAGATAAATGTTTATCAAAATTTATAAGATTATATATATTAAATTTTTGTCATGGTATTGATGTTTATACAAAATACTAATTAATTCTAAAAAGGCAGACTTTATTATCTTCTTGTACATTGTGCTGAGTTTTAGTCTGTTTTTCTGTTATCATTTTTCTACAGAAAACAATGATTGTGAACTTTGAAGTATCCAAAAGGAAGATGGGCCCAACAACTATTATTTTACATTTACTATGACAAAGCCACTAGGCTATCAAACACCAACCAAAGATCAGTTTTGGACTGCAAACTGCTCAGGACAATTTCTAATTGAGTAGCTGAAATAAACCATCTTCACAGAGTACACTAGCCATGATTTGTGACAAGCTCTGTACTTTCCTATTTTGCTGAGACTGGTCAACAAATGATATAGCCACTTATTTTAGGACTTGTCAACTAACAAGTCTTTTCTTTTCAGGATCCTCTAAAGATGCCATCACTCCCAGATAGCAGGAAGTAAATTTAACAACATGGCACCCACATTTCTTGGAGGTAGGGTGGTGGTTTTTGGTCTTTCAGTGGGTTATGGATGATTGTCATTGTTTAAGATAATTAGTCACAAATTTTAATTGGTTATAGTTGGAAAAAAACTAAACAAGAGTGACTAGACTTGGGGTTCTTGTTTAAAAAAGGGAATACATATATGACAAAATATAAGGGTATATTCTTGAATCTACTTTTTAAAAGCAATTATTGGCTCTAAATATTTTACATTGGATTGGATTTTTTTGTATATTGTATACAAACTGTGCATATTGATATAAAGTTGTGATTAATTTTGTTATTATACATATATCTCTATGCTTATTCAAAATATTGTACCTAAAATTTATGTAAAAATATAATACAAATTACTACTCCTTATAAGTTATTAACAACTAATTAGGATATGAAGAAATTCAAGTCAGTAGTTAGACATTAAAATTAAACTTGTAGTTACATTAGATATGTTTTTAAAGTCAAACAGAGATATATTTTAGATGAATAGGTCTTCAAATACTTCAGCAATTCTAAAATATGGCATTTAATATATTTTAATAACAGGTTCTTATTTTCATAACAATGAGACATCTGCTTCTGGCATCACCAATCTATTTCAGAAAAGTTTATGGACATCAGAGAAACTCCATATAGATTTGACTGTCTTCATGAAAAATGTTAACTACTGGATAAGAAAGTGCTGTTGTCTTGAATGTGGAAAGTACAATGTTCAAAATGGACAAGAAGGACACATACAAAAAGATTTTCTAAATGTTGTCAAGACAAGGTAGAAGGTCTTTGAGATATTCTGCTTCACAGAGAAATCTATCATATATGATAAGCCTGTAGGTCAAATAGGGATGCTTCAACAATACATAAAACCTAGGGTGACTGCCCAAGAAGCCAGTTGTTTCATTTTTTACATATTTGAAATTGCTTGTTTGCACGTACTGTTTACTTAGTTAATATTATTTCCTTTTTGGGTCTCTGAAGGAGTTCAACATGAAATAGTTATAGTTATAATATTCTAGTGACAGTTTTAAAAAAAGAAACTCACTTAGTGTTAAAGTGTATATGTTTGAGATACCTCAAAAGATAGTTTTTAGTTAGTAATACAAGTTTGATTGAAAGCAAATTAGGTACAAACTTTTGGACTCACCAAAATAGAACAAATAATAATAAAACATGTTCTTTGAATTTTTCATTTGTAATGGGCTTTACATTACTAATGTAATTACTGTTTGTATATATTGTATAAAATTATTATACCTTCTCTATATGGTTTTTCTTATGTGCTCTCATGCTTCACCTGTCACATGTGCTGGTTTTGCCCATTCCCCTGGGTCTACTTTTCAAATAGCTGGCTCTTTGTCTCTTTTTCTTTATAGAGTGTAAGCTTCCTCTGAACTCCCTACTCAGCATGATGCCACATTAGAGTAGCCCACCTTGAAACCTTAGGAAATTGCCACATGCTATAAGATCACAACTACTTAAATTCAATGGCAATGGTCTTTGGGCAGGCTTTGTACTATCTGTGTTCTCTACCCACATATGCTATACAATGACAGCCAGCTTTACACTCCATTGTCATCATTAGGAGATTAGTGATACAAATTGAATTTTTTATTTCTTTTTATTATTATTATTATTATTATGAACAAAGAAGTCAAACTTTCTAGCCTTGAATATTCTTATTCAAGGTCCTTTCCCCCTCCCACCACATCAGATCATTTTTTTCTTCTCCAAACATTCCCATCCAATCCCTGGGCAGGCAGCAGGCAGACCCATGGATCCACTGCCCCAATATTGCTCAGTTCAGTATCCACTCCTGGCAGATGCAGTTTTCTCCCCATACCCTCAAGAGTGAGTTGGGTGTTCCTCTAGGGGGTGTGAGATCCAAGGAGAAAGTCCAGTGTGTTTCTGGTCTCAAGCTGTTCAGTGGTTGTGGTTTGCAGCTTGGGCATACTTTAATTTTTTTCTTGGTTGTTTGTTAGATTGTTTAGAGTCCACTAATGAGTGAGTACATCCCCTGCTTATCTTTCTGAATTTGTGATTTCTCGCTCAGGAGGATATGCTCCAAATCCATCCATTTGCATGAAAATTTTAGGATATCATTTTTTCTTACTGCTTAGTAGTACTCCATTATGTAGATGTACCACAGTTTGTTAATCCATTCTTCAGTTGAGGGACATCTAGGTAGTTTCCAGGGTCTTCCTATTACAAATAACGCTGCTATGAAACATAGTTGAGCTAATGCCTTTGGAGTGTGACTGTGCCTCTCTAGGGTATACACCCAGAAGTGGTATTGTTGGTTCCTTTGGGAGATTGATTCTCAGTTTTCTGAGAAACCACCATAGTGCATTCCAGAGTGGTTGACCAAGCTTACACACCCACCAACAATGGAGGAGTGTTCCCCTTGCTCCTCACCCTCTCCAGCATAGACTGTCATCTGTGTCTTTTATCTTATCCAATCTGACAGGTGTCAGCTGGTAGCTCAAAGTTGTTTTGATTTGCATTTCTCTGATGGCTAAAGATGATGAGCACTTTTTCAGGTGCCTTTCAGCCATTCATAATTCTTCTGCTGAGAATTCCCTTTATAGATCTAAACCCCATTTTTTGATTGGGTAATTCAAGGTTTTGGGCTCTAGATTCTTGAGTTCTTTATATATCTTAGAGATCAGTCCTCTATAACTTGTAGGGTTGGTGAAAATCTTTTCCCATTCTGTAGGCTGTCCTTTTGTCCTATTGACAGTGCCCTTGGCTTTGTAGAAGCTTCTTAGCTACAGGAGATCCCACTTACCGATTGTTGGTCTTAGTGTCTGTGCCACTGGTATTGTATTTAGGAAGTGGTCACTTGTGCCAATTAGTAGAAGTGTATTTCCCACTTTCTTTTTTGTCAAGTTTAAAGTGGCTGGGTTTATGTTGACGTCTTTAATCCAGTTGGATTTGAGTTTTGTGCAGGGTGACAGGCTCAGATCTATTTGCATTTTTCTACACACTTCCATCCAGCTATGCTAACACCATTTGTTAAATATACTATCTTTTTCCATTGAATATTTTGGGCCTCTTTGTCAAAGATCAGGTGTTCATAGGTTTTTGCATTAATATCTGGATCCTCAATTCTATTCCATTGATCCACAAGTCTGTTTTTATGTCAGGACCAGGCTGTTTTTATTACTGTAGCTCTATAGTTTAACTTGAAGTCAGGGATAGTGATACCTCCTGAGGTTCTTTTGTTGAGTAAAATTGTTTTGGCAATTCTGGCTTTCCTGTTATTCCAAATGAAATTGAGTATTGTTCTTTCAAGGTCCAAAAAATATTCTGTTGGGATTTTGATGGGCAATGCATTGAATCTGTAGATTGCCTTTGGTAGAATTGGATTTTTACTATGTTGATCCTACCTATCCAGGAACATGGGAGAGCTTTCCATTTTCTGATATCCTCTTCAATTTCTTTCTTCAATGATTTAAAATTCTTGTCAAATAGGTCTCTTACTTCTTTGCTTATAGTTACTCCAAGGTATTTAGTACTATTTGCTGATATAATGAAGGGTAATGTTTCCCTTATTTCTTTTTCAGCTCTTCTATCTTTAGTGTATAGAAGGGCTACCAATTTCTTTGAGTTAATCTTGTATCCTGCTACATTGCTGGAGGTGTTTATCAGCCATAGCAGTTTTTTAGAAGAATTTTGTGGGTCACTTATATATACAATATCATCTGCAAATAGAGATAGCTTCGCTTCTTTTTTTCTAATTTGTATCCCCTTAATCTCCTTTTGTTCTCTTACTGCTTTAGCTAAAACTTTGAGAACTATATTGAATAGATAAGGAGAGAGAGGACATTCTTGTCTGGTTCTGGATTGTAGTGGGATTGCTTTGGGTTTTTCTCCATTAAGTTTGATATTGGCTGTTGGCTTCTTGTGAATTGCCTTTGTAATATTTAGATATTCTCCCTATATTCCTTATCTCTCCAGGACTTTAATCATAAAGGAGTGTTGGGTTTTGTGAAAGGCTTTTTCAGCATCTAAGGATATGATCATGTGGTTTTGTTCCTTTAGTTTGTTTATATGATGGATAACGTTTACGGTTTTTCATGTGTTAAACCAGCCCTGCATTTCTTGGATGAAGCCTACTTGGTCATGGTGGATGATATTTTTTATGCGTTGTTGTATGTGGTTTCCTCAATATTCATGAGGGTAATTGGTCTGTAATTCTCCTTCTTTGTTGTATCTTTGAGTTGCTTTGGTAGTAGGGTAATTATGGCCTCATAAAAGGAATTTGGCAATATTCCTTCACTTTCTACTGTGTGAAATAGTTTCAGGAGTAACGGTAGTAATTCTTCTTTGAATGTCTGGTATAATTTGGCACTGAAACCATCTGGACCAGGGCTTTTACTTTTGGGGAGACTTTTAATGACAGCTTCAATTTCCTTAAGGGTTGTAGGCCTGTTTAGGTATTTAATCTGATCTTCATTTAATTTTGGTAGATGGTACCTGTCCAGAAAGCTGTCCATTTCTTCTAGGTTTTCCATTTTTGTGGAATACTGATTTTTAAAATATGATCTAATAATTCTTTGTATTTCCTGTGGGTCTGTTGTTATGTCCCCCTTTTCATTTCTGATTTTGTTGATTTGAACACACACTCTCTCTGTTTTTTGATTAGTTTGGCTAAGGGCTTATCTATTTTGTTGACTTTCTCAAAGAACCAACTCTTAAATTCATTGATTCTTTGCGTTGCTTTTTTGTTTGTTTGTTTGTTTGTTTCAATTGTATTGATTTCAGCTCTAAGTTTGATTATTTCCTGCCATCTACTCCTTCTAGGTGAGCTTGCTTCTAATTGTTCTAAGGCTTTCAGCTGAGCTGTTAGGTCTCATGTATGAGATTTCTCTAGGTTTTCATGTAGGCATGTAGCATTATGAATTTTCCTCTTAAGACTTCTTTCATTGTGTCCTCAAGTTTGGATATGTTGTGGATTACAAATTGAAATTTTTAAATGGAAGAATTAGCTTTTAAAAATAGAGAGTGTCTGTGTTCCCATTTGGAAGAATGGGAAATAATATCATGATGGATAGAGTTAGGGGTCTGTATTATCCCACCAGGGATTATTTAAAAATGAAACAAATGAGAGAATAATTAATTTAACTTGAATTTATGTAATGTCAATTATAATAATTAACAATGTGTTAATTTTTGTTTTATCTATAAAAATTGAATAAATCAGTATCAAATATGAGGAATTGACTGATATGATTCTAGCCTTACCAAAAATTTTGATTGATAAAATACAAGTCCTAGAAAAACTTATTAAAATAGATACTAAAGATATACAGAGGAATTTTAAAGTGAATCAGTATCATCACTACATTATAAAATTAGAGAGGGACAGCCAAAGTTTACCAAACATCCAACTTTAATTTTTCCAGTCACCATTCAGAAACAACCACCAAATGACAAATATCGCAAAGGCTATAAAGAGCTCACAGAATTCCAGTGGAATTGTTAGATTTGAGGGATTAAGGAAGCAATAGTTTTGTATAGCTTGCATTAACCTTTTTTTAATACAAATGCTAAATTTATGGGGAACTAACAACAGGTTAAAGCCACAAATTTGGGAAGACTTGGTTATAACATTATTGGAACTGGTCCTCAAATACAGTAGAAGATCTGGTAGGAAGATGAAACTAGGGCCATTGAATAAAAGTGGTGCTAGAGTAATTGGAATTTCCTAAGATAAGATTTTGGAAGAAGACAATCATGTTGATATATAAAAAACAGTATGCCCCATACCTTGATTTTATGCTGAATATTACCTTTACATAATTGGGATAGACTTGAAGTCAGAAGGAGGACTGAGTCATTTCTGAAAACTATACTGAGAACAAACAAATCCTTCAGTTTTATCATAATTTGCATAGCCATAAATAATAATACTAAATCCAGAATCTAGACTAATAATTTAGTCTCTGATTTTTGAAAATGCTAATTCACAGTGTAAAACAGTATTTATACCTTTAAAGGCAATATCAGCACCCACAGAAGAATAGATCCAAGATACAATGAATATTGAATCTCATAACTATGATGATAGCTGGATAGTTGCGGTGATTTATAAAGACTGAAGAAAAATCAAAATGCCTGATATTTTAATTGTCGTAAACAAGATTACCTCAAATGAGATTCTAGGGTGGACATTTCTTAGAAACAATGTGTTTTTCTATGGATAATCAAAACAAAAATCCCTGTCTTTTGGTTTATGCAGAATGTGCAGCAAAGCCTGACATTGGAGAAAGAAATGTAGATCAAATCACAGAAAAGTAAGAAGTTGTCATCTTGAAATACATTGGGGGCTTCTTAAAAACTATCATGTCATATTAAGTAACTCATTACCTGTCATCGTGAAGAAATGTACTTCAGAGAGCAATTAAAGAAACTAATGTTTACTGTATTTAAAAAAAAAATCATGGTGTTTTTGATGATAAAACAGCTTTAGAAGATAAAGCAAAAATTTCAAGATAGATGATAAAGCAAATATTTTGGTAAACTTCTATTTAAGATCAAATAACAAATTTAAAATACAGATAAATTGCATTGTAACTGAGGGTCTGGTAGAAACAGGAATAAATATAACAACAATTGAGCAAGAAACTTGTCATTCAAGTTGATCTCTTCAAAAGGTAAATGTTTATTTTTTGGAAATTAGAGTATTTTCTTAGATAAAAATTGAAACAGAAGATGGATTGAATGTATAAACCCAGAAATTAGAAAAAAATTAAAGCCATTGGTGGCTAACATAGCAATTAATTTATAGGAATATAATTTGTTATAGCAATGTAATATACAGATTAACATTCCTTCAGTCAAAAAAAACCCATAAACTAATGTATAATTTTGGGGAAAATATTAAAATAATTATAAAGCACAGTTACTGAGCACTCAGGTTATTCATAAATAGGTCACAATTGCTGCTAAGTTACAAATGTACCAACAGCCCTAACTTTAAAATGGTTATCTGACAAATTTGTCTGGATGAAACAATAAAATTTTATATAACAGAAATCTCAGGCTTTAGAAGATCTGGTATAAGAGTATCTTACCTCTCAACATATTGAAAAATCAACCTGTCCTTGGAATTCTCCTATATTTGTTACCAAAAGGAAATCTGGAAAATGAAGAATGTTATAAGATTGGAGAGCCATAAAGGAAGTATTTCATCTGATGGGTTCTCTACAGCCTGGAAAATCCTTGCCTTGTCTATTACATAAAAGATGAGCTAATATAGTGATTTATTTAAAAAGACTTTTTCTTTACTATACCATTACTGTAGAGAGCTGCTTGTAGCCATGCCTTAAAGATGGCGATGGCTTCCACCCTCCACCTTCCCCATGGTGAGTGCTCTCAGTGATAAACAACTCCATATTTTGCTAAGGCTAAGATTCTGGCTTGCTTCCGTGTACCTGGGCCTATTGGTATTGCCCACTTGGCGTCCTAGGGTTGGCTGCCCAGAGGCTATTTAGGCTACGAGCGGGTTTCCCCGGGGTCAGAAAATGAAGAAGATTGTTCAAGGTTCCTGAATAAACTGCTGAAAGAAGAGCCTGGTGTTGCGTCTTCCTTGCTGGTTAAGGGGGTCGCGACAAGTGGTAGCCCGTACCTGGATGCTACTCTCAACAAAGGTTCAGAACTTTCTGCGGTCAGGGCAGTGCACTGGTAAGTTCTCAGGTAAGGTGAGAATCTGCGGTAAAAGCGGGTAAAAATTTTGTTCTCCCCTGTAGATAAAGAGAGAGTGGGAGAAAAGACTCTCCAGCAGGCGAATTGAAAGCAAAGCAAAAGATTACAAAAGAGGTTACTAGATTTGTTATGAGTGCTTCTCCTTAGCACCCAATTTTTTTTTTTTTGACTCTTAAGGAGCTGTTTCATTTAGGTTTTTCTGGTAGCAGCATTTCCTGAGCCCACTCTCTTTGCTGACAACAGCAGAGCAGTGCGGGCTCCTCTGTCATATTAAATGCCGCCAAAAGGGGCAGAGTCAGCAATTAAAGTGATACCGACATTTTAAAAGCTCTTTGGGTTGGAAAATGATTAAGAATTCTCAATAAAACAGATTTAGACTCTCAAAACCTCTAAACGGGGTACAATGTATGTAAAATACGCATAGGCTTCAGAGAGAGATGAAAGAAAAAGGAAAAAAGGGTGAAGAAAGCCCTTTAAGATAAGAATATGTTACTTGGGAAAAGAGTTTCTGCTTTTGTCTCCACAGAAGATCAAAACCTGTGGATTAGTTCTAGGCAAATGTGGTTCCATTTGCCAAGGCCACCTGAAACTAATAAGAGACTGTCTTGAGGATCAGCACTGCAGTGAGGCAGTAGTACTCCTGTTTGTGAGTATTCACCCTTTTTGTTTATTGTAAGCAATAGGGAACCTGCCTTTTGTTCCATAGTTACCCACATGCCTCGCTGGGTACCTGTGCCTGTTGATGCTCCTAATGCCATGACTCAATTTAGGCACAAAAGAGACTTTGGGATTACAGCTGCCATTGTTGCAGCTGTTTCCCTGGCGGCAGTCAGGGCTACTACTGCAGCTCTTGCCATGAGTCATACTATGCATACTGTTCAGTCCTTGAATAATCTTTCTACCAATGTAGCATAAGCCCTGGATGTATAAAAGGGCATTAATGCTCAGCTAAAGGGAAGATTGATGGTGGTCAACCAAAGGTTTGACCTGGTCCAAGAGCAAATTGACACCCTCTGGCAGATTGCCCAACTTGGCTGTCAGTGGAAATATGGCAACTTTACCCATGCTACAAATCTGTCTAAGCAATTGTCCAGTTATCATTTAGGTAATTGGATGGGATAATTCAACAACCTGATGGAGCAGTTGAGGGTGGCTATCATTATGGTGAACTCGACCCGGGTGGATGCCGGACTGGCAGAAGGATTGTCCTTGTGGATCTCTGATGCCATGAACCATCTTAAGAAGTGGGTGGGTATAGGAGCCTTGCCTTTGTGTGCCTGCAGTACATCTGCTGAGTTAAAGCTTCCCACCATCGGTACCTTAAAGGATTAATTTTTCTAGGCACAGGATGCAAGGCTTGAGCACTGCACTTGGGACCCACCGAGACTTGGGCCCCAAGAAGAGCATGCCTGATTGCATGTGGGTTGATACCTTGCTTTCCACCTCTGTGAAAAAGGGTATCAGACAGGTCTGGTACTCATCAGGTGGACGACACCTGAGTGAGGATCAGTACAAGGTCCCTGGTCCACTCTACAGAGATCAGACCTCTATTCTTGCCTGTTGCTATAATATAAAAAAGGGGGAACTGTAGAGAGCTGCATGCAGCTGCGCCTTAAAGATGGCGCTGGCTTCTGCCCTCCACCTTCCCGATGGTGAGTGCTTTCAGTGATAAACAACTCCATATTTGGCTAAGGCTAAGAATCTGGCTTGCTTCCATATACCTGGGCCTATTGGTAGTACCCATCTGGCGTATTAGGGTTGGCTGCCCAGAGGCTATTTAGGCCATGAGCAGGTTTCCCCAGGGTTAGAAGAAGATTGTTCAATGTTCCTGAATAAACTGCTGAAAGAAGAGCCTGGTGTTGCATTTTCCTTGCTGGTCGAGGCAGTTGTGACACACTACAAAAACAGGATGGAAAAAATTGATCTTCACAGTTTTTACTTATAATAATTCTCAAACCATTAAAATATGTCAATGGAAAATTCTCCCAGAAGCAATGAATATACATTGATACAAAAATACTCAATGAAATACTGGCAAACTGAATCCAAGAATTAAAAAACATAATCTAGTAAAATCAAGTAGACTTCATCACAGAAATGTATGCATGACTCAACAAATCAAATCTATTAATGCAACCCACCATAAAAACAAACTGAAAGATAAAAAACACAAGATCATCTCCTTAGATGTTGAAAAAAAAACTTTGACAAAATTAAATACCACTTCATAATTAATATTTGGAGATTCAGGAATACAAGGAACATAAACAAACAAATAAAGGCAATTCATAAAAAAATCTAGAGCAAACACAAAATTAAATTAAGAGAGACTTGAAGCACTTCTACTGAAACCAGCCCCAAAGAAGACTGCCCACTATCCCCATATCTATTCAATAACAACTTGAGTTTCTAGTTGGATCAATAACACAACTAAAGGAGATCAAGAAGATACAAATTTGACTGAAAAAAAATCAAACTTTACTATTTGTAAATAATATAATTTTATATACAAGTGACCACAATTTTCTACCAGGTAACTTCTAAAGCTGATTTTAATGTGGCAGACTACAAAGTTAACTCAAAAACATCAGTAAGCCTCCTATATATAAATGATAAACAGGCCAAGCAGGAAATCAGAGAAACATTGGCTTTTAAAAGCCATAAATAAGATAAAATAGCTTGGGAATTTCTAAATAAGTAAAAGACCTACATGAAGGGAACTTAAGTTTAAAGAAAGAAATTGAATAATAATTCAGATATAGAAAATCTCCCATGCTCATGTATAGGTAAAACTAGCATAATAGACATCACAATCTTACCAAAGAAATCAACAAAATCAATGCAATTGCCTTCAAAATCCCCACATAATTCTTTATAGACCTCAAAAAAATAACACTATGCTTTAAATTTTTTTTTTAAAAAAAGCAGCATGGCATAAACAGTCCTGTACAATAAAGCAACTTCTGAGGTTATCAATATTCCTGACTTTTATTTAGCTCTATTATAGTGTAATAAAAACATCTTAGTATTGACATACAAAGCAAAATGTTGACCAATAAAATAAATTTGAAGTATCTGACATTAATCCAAACATCTATGAGGATCTCATTTTTGGGAAGGAAGTCAAAACTGTACAAAAGACAAATAAAGCATTTTCAACAAATGCTGCCAGCATAACTGGATGTCAACATGTAGAAGACTGCAAATAGGTCCCTATCTATTTCCATGCAGAAAACTAAAGTTATGGTAGATCAAAAACTTAAACATAAATCTAGCTACATTGAACATAATAGAAAAAAAATGAGGAAGTAATCTTGAATGCATTAGCACCGAAGACTACTTTCTAATTATAAAACCAGTAACACAAATATTGAGAGCAATAATTAACAAAAGGAATCTCTTGAAACTGAGAAGCTTATATAAGGTAAAGAACACAGTAAATAAGACAAAATGACATCCTACATAATAGAAAAAGATCTTTACCAACCCCACATCTGACAGAGGATGCATCTCTAAAATATATAAAGAATTCAAGAAACTTGATATTAAAATACCAAATGGTTCAATTAAAAACATGTACTACAGGTTATGAACAGGGTGACCCCATGGTATCCTAGGCAGAGTAAGAGTCAGGCAGCTTCAGACAGCAAGGATCCCAAGTCCAGAGCAGTGGAAGGGTTGAGCAGATTCTGGCCCCTGGGCATCCCAGGTAACTCATCCCAGAGGCCAAAGCCACAGTCCTGGATTTGACCTGACCGTCACTCCTGCCCTGGACCAAGGCTGAGAGAACCCTTCCCCAGCAATCGCAGGGGTCGCATCACTGATGCCCAGGCTCTACCTGCAAGGCAGGCTGCATCATCATAGAGGGACAGACATCTCTCTGAACATCCTGATCCCTTGTTGTCTGAGGCTGAGTGAGAGTCAAGTGGCTTCAAATAGCAAGAATCCCATGGCCTGACCAGAGCAAGAAATCATGCAGACTCTGTCCAGAACACACAGGAGACCTAAAACCCCTGTAGCCACAACAGACTAAGATTCCACTAAGACCTGACTAAGAGTGAACCAAGGACACAATGGGCAAACATCAGTGCAAGAATACATATAACAATATAAAGAACAACAAGGCACCACCTGAAGAAGCTAATGTTTCTACAATACCAAGACCTGAACAGAGCAATGAAGAGGAAACAGAAGGAAATAATACAAACACCTTTATAAAGTTTATAGAATCCATAAAAAGGATATAAAGAAGAAGTCCCTTAAAGGAATAGAGGAAAAACAAATAAAAAAATTGAAATAGATGAACAAATCTTTGAAAGAAATCAAATAAAAAAAAAGAAAAAAAAAAAAAAAAAAAAAAAAAAAAAAAAAAAAAAAAAAAAAAAAAAAAAAAAAAAAAAAAAAAAAAAAAAAAAAAAAAAACAAGAAAAAATCCAAAAAATGAAAGAATCATTTCAGGAACTAAAAATTGAAATAGAAACAATAAAGAAGGCAAAAGCAAAGAATAAAATAAAGAATCTGAAGAAACAATCTGGAACTATAGATACAAGCATAAGCAACAGAATCTAAGAGATCAAAGAGAGAATCTTTGGATAGAAAGACTTAATAATGGAAATAGATAAATCACTGAAAGAAAACATCAAAACAAAAAAAGCCATAACACAAAACGTTCAGGAAATTTGGGACACCATGAAAAGACCAAATCTTAGAATAAAAGAAATAGAAGGAGAATAATACAAGCTCAAAGGCACAATGTATTCAAAAAAAAATCATAGAAAAAAAAAAAACTTACTTAACTTAAAGTAGGAAATCACAAGAAGCTTGTAGAACACCAAATAGGATAGACCCCCCCAAAAAAAGTCTACTTGCCATATAATAATTTAGCTGCAAAACATACAGAACAAAGAAAAAAATATTAAGAGCTGCAAAGGAAAAGGGCTAACTTACCTATAATGGCAGACCCATCAGAATAATACCAATGGAAACAATGAAAGAAAGAAGATCCTGGTCAGAAGTTATGCAGACACTAAAAGAACATGGCTGCCAACCCAGTCTACTATACCCAGCAAAACTAATAATCACCACAGGTGGTATAAGCAAGATATTTCACGACAAAGGCAGGTTAAAACAATACCTATCTACAAATCCAGCACTACAAAACACACTTGAGGAAAAATTCCAACCTAAGGAACCCAGATACACCCATGAAACCTCAAACAATCAATAATCCCAAAGGAAAAAAATCATAAGAAAGAAAATACACACCAACTATCACCAAAAATAACAGGAAGGAACAATTCTGTGGTCATTAATATACTTTAACACCAATGGACTTAATTCACCTATAAAAAGGCACACTCTAACACAATGGATACAAAGACAAAACCAATCTTCTGCTGCATAAAAGAAGCACACTTCAACTAAAAGGCAAACACAGGAACAGGGTAAAGTGATAGGAAAAGACTTTTCAATCAAATCGCCCCAAGAAACAATCTGGTGTTGCTATCCTAATATTCAAAAATGTAGACTTCAAACAAAAATCAATCAAAAGAGACCAGGACAGATACTATTTATTCATCTCAGAAAAAAATTGATCAAGATAAGTTCTCAATCCTGAATATTTTATAAAGGCACCTTCATATGTAAAAGAAACACTACTAAAGCTTAAACCCTACATCAAATATCACACTCTAATAGTGGGAGACTTCAATACCCAACTTTCTCCATGGAAAGGTCAACCAGACCAAGATTCAACACAGAAATAAGGGTCTAACAGATGTTATAATGCAAATAGACTTAATAAATATTAACAGAAAATATCATCTGAACACAAAGGAATATACATATTTCTCAGCATCCCATGGAATGTTCTCTAAAATTGACCACATACTTAGTCATAAGGCAAATATCAATAAATAGAAAAAAATGAGAATCCCTTGTATTATTTGAGATCACCATGGCCTAAAGTTAGAATTCAACAACAACAGTATTGTATTGAAATTAACGGTATCAGAAATGAAAAGGGGGACATAACAATAGGAAATCCAGAGAATTATCAGGTCATACTTTGAAAATCTACACTCTACTAAAATGGAAAACCTAAAAGAAATGGACAGCTTTCTGGAAAAGCACCAATTACCAAATTTAAATCAGGAACAGATTAAAGAACTCAACAGACCTATAACACCAAGAGAAATTAAAGCTGTTATTAAAGGTCTTCCCAAATAAAAAAAATTCCAGGTCCAGATGATTTTATTAAAGAAATATACCAGACATTCAAAAAGAACTCAACAAACTGTTCCATACAGTGGAAACTGAAGTAACCTTGCCAACCTCTTTTTATGAGGCCACAATCACTCTGATATCCAAACAACTCAATGATGCAACTAAGAAAAAGAACTACAGATCCATCTCCCTCATTAACAATGATGCAAAAATACTGAACAAAATTCTGGCAAACTGACTACAACATATAAAAAAATCATCTTCCACAATCATCCCATAAATACAGGGATTGTTCAGCACACAAAAAACCCTATAAATGTCATCCATCATATAAAAAAAAATGAAGGAAAAAACCCACATGATCATCTCCTTAGATGCTGCAAAAGCCTTTGACAAAGTCCAACACTTCTTTATAATAAAAGTCCTGGAGAGATCAGGAATACTTCTTCTTTTCCACTTTGTATTCCCTTAATCTCCTTTTATTCTCTTATTGTTTTGCCTAAAACTTCAAGAACTATATTGAATAGAAAGGGGGATAAGGGACAGCTTTGTCTTGTTGCTGTTTTTAGTGGGATTACTTTAGGTTTCTCTCCATTTAGTTAATGTTGGCCATCGGCTTCTTGTAAATCACTTTCATTATACTTTTTTTTTTTTTTTAATAAAGTGTGATAAATATTTCTAGCTTTTCCCTTGCATTTGGTACTATTGTTAGGTAAATTTTCCCTTTCATGTGTAAATGTGGCATGCCTTGCTTTTTATTCAAGTGTAGCAAATCATCTTTCTATAACAGGGAAAATTTAATTTGTTCATAAAAAATGATTCTATAATTTCTTATGGATTTCTGTTTACAAACTGTATATTATGTACATCTATGTGCACCAAAAAATGCTAGCCTCTTAATTTGTTTGCTTATGATACTCTGTCTTACTTTGTTATCAAAGACACACCATACTCATTAAACAAATATGGGAATGTACCTTATTCTTCAGTTTTCTACAAATATTAACAATGCCATGTTTAGACCTTTAAATACTTAATAAGAAAAGTGACAATTGAATAATCAACCTTAAATGAGACCTTTGTATCACCCCTCTTAAATGCCCAGGGAGAATAATCACAAAAGAGTGTCTAAAGATTCTAGATCCAGAGCATGGAAAGGATCATCCCAAATGCTGTCTTATGGGTATATCATATTTTTCTTTATTAATATATCTTACTTGGTCTGATTTGGGAAGCATGCTTGATAATTATTATATGTTTTATTAAGGAATCCTTAGAGTATGCAACATTCTTCATTCTAATTTATATTTCTTTTTAGCATAATAGTCTCTTCTTACTTGCTATTGTTCACAACTTATATAAATTTTATTTTAGTGTATTATGTTGTTAATGATAAACTGAGTTTCTGTTGGGCAGCAAAGTGTTAAATGTTGTCTTATTATTTACTTAAGATTTATTTATTAGTGATTAGATAATTCTAACTATCTTTATTAAAGCTACAGCTGGTCCTATAAAGTACTAATTAAAAAAAAAAAAAACTTTACTGTCCTGTACTTGATTTCAGGTTTGAAGCTCAATATGGTAACTAGGAAATAAATTTTTATACTCTGGATATATACAACAAACTATGTTCTTTTAATCATTTCAAGATCTACTACACATGACATATAAAATGTTTAAGTTTTCTGCAATAAATCATAATTATGCCTTGTCCTGACATTTGAAGTCTCCAAAAGGTAGATGGGGCCCCACAATGTTGACTCCATGTGTATTGTGGTAATAACACTAAGCTGAAAAATATCACCTAAAGGTCAAAGATTGGCTTTGGACTATGAGCTTCTCAGAACAATTGCAAGTTTGCTAGCTAAGATCACCAGCCTCACAGACTACTCTTGACTGGACTTGAGATAAGCCCTGAATTTTACCACTATTCATGGACTGGACCAAAATTAATGCAGCTAGCTTTCTCACAACTTCACTATAAAGATTCTAGTTTCCCAGAAAACAGGAAGAAAATTTAAGAACACCACACTCACATTCAAAAGAGGTAGAGTGGGCAGAGGTTTTTTTTTTTTTTTTGTAACGATCATTGTGTGGTTTACGAATATTTGACATCATTTAGGTGGGATGAATATGAGTTGTTATAGGAAATAAAAAGCTAAACAAAGGATATTAGATTTGGGGATATTGTTCTGAATGCAAAAAAAGGGGAAATAGAAATTATAGAATAAAAGAGTACATTATTGAATCTACCATAAAACAAAAAAGTAAATCCTAGTTTTAAATATTTTACATTGGTATAAATTTTGTTATATTGATACATATTTGTGGTTATTTTGGTATAATGTGCATATGTTTCCATGCTTGTTTAAGATATTTTTGAACTTTGATGCAAATTTAAAGTTATTTTCTGTTAGAATCTGCTATACATACATTTCTACTCTTATTCAAGGTATTGTACCTGTACAGCTCATTTAACAATGTAATATAAATTTCTAGATCTTAACAGTTATTATTAAAAAATAAGACAAAAGTAACAGTTTAATAGTCACCTATTAAAATCAAACTTGTAGTCATGTCAGGTATTTTTTCAAGGTCAAACTGAATTATATTTTAGATATGCAGGTGGTCTTCAAACACTTCATAGATGTACATAATATGATATTTAGGATATTTTAATAACATAGTTTTTTTTCAATGACAGCTAGACATGTTGGGTCCTGCCAACACCATACTGCTTTAGAGAAGACAATGAATAGCAAAAGAAGTCCATATGGAATTTGTCTTACTTACAGCAATATCTAAGAATGTTCTCAATTACTGATAATATACTGTCCAAATTGAACAAGCAAGACACAAAAGAAAGTGATGGTTTACCTTGCCAAGACGAGGCAGGGTAGTCCTTCAAAACCCTGCTTCATAGAAAAGTCTTTCAAAATGTTCTAGGTCTGGAGACCAAAAATGGATGCCCAATGTTATAAACAAACCCTGAGTGACTATTCAGGAAGCAAGCTGTTTCTGTAATTTTTTAATTCAGAGTTGTTAGTGCTTCACTTCTTGGTTGCTCAAGCAATATTATATCCTTTTCAGGTCCCACATGAAACTGCAGACTAGATAGTTATAGTTTTCCTTGTGACCAAATTTAGGAAAGAAATGAATAATAGATATATAAAGTATATAAGGTTGAGAAACATAAAAAATTAGGTTGATAATACAAGTTAAAATAGAAAGTTAATGAGCTAGAATGCTTCAAATTTCCAAGAGAGGGCTGACAATGAATTATTGAATCTAAAAATCAAATGTAAATGGCTGGTAAATGTAATTCTTGCCTGTATATATTTGAATATATTTATTGTATATAATTTTACTATGTTAGTTAAAACCTTGACTTTTTATTTAGACAAAAAGTGGTAAATGATGTGCAATATTTTGATTGAGTTTTGACAAATAAAACATGCTTGGAGTCAGGGAGGGGCTAACCACTAGCAGACAAAATTTAAACATAGAGGTTTGGAGGAGAGTAGACAATGAATAACAAGGAGTGGTAAGGAGAAGCTGAGAGAGGAGAGTGGCCTTTTTAGACAGAGGAACAGAAGAGGTTGTAGGCATCTGGTGGTTTTTTCATTTCTATTGATGAAGATCATTTAGATTAATGCTTCATGTATATGTCCACAGGCATGCAGAGACAAAGAAAGGCACTGACTCTTTCCATTTATTGCTCTCTACCTTATTTTTTTAAAACAAAATCTCCACTGGACCTTTACTTTGTAATTTTGGTAAGAGCCTTTGGCTCTACAATACCTCAATTTTCAAGTATTTTGTTAAAAATATGCTACCATGACTCACTTTTAATGCAGATGATAGAATCACTATTAATATCTTAAATTTTCACAACAAATTCTATTATGCACTGGTCTATCTTCCTGTCATTGAAAGTGTAACGTTTTAATAGTCATAAGAAACAATTATCAATCTTTTCCATATTTTCCTGATGGCATTCTTCATTTCCTTATTCCTGATAGTGTAAACCATAGGATTCAGAAGTGGTGTCATTATAGTGGCAAATACAAGTGTGTTTTTTTCAGAAGAGAAAGCAGATGTAGGTCGTGCATATATTAATATGCATGAAACAAAAAATAAAAGCACAACAGTAATATGAGATCCACAGGTAGAGAGAGCTTTAAGTCGTCCTTCAGAGCTGTGGGCTCTTAAAGAGTACAATATGATACCATAGGAAACAAGCAAAATAGAGAAGATAATGATGCAGATAGACCCACTGTTAGCAAATACCAAAATGACAAATATGTGTGTGTCAGTACAGGCAAGCTTCAGTAATGGGAACAAGTCACACATGAAATGGTCAATGACATTAGGTCCACAGAAGGGAAGCTGCAAAGTAAAGGTAATTTGTACGATAGAATGCAAGAATCCTCCAGCCCAGGATATTGTTACCAAAATGCAACAGAGCCTCCGGGTCATAATGGAAGAGTAATGTAAGGGCTTGCAAATGGCTACATGGCGGTCATAGGCCATGGCTGACAGGACAATCACTTCTATCCCAGTAAAGAAGTGGAAAGCAAATAGCTGTATCATGCAGCATTCAAAAGAAATGGTCTTCTTCTCATAGAAGAAGTCTATAATCATCTTAGGTGTAATGGTAGAAGAAGTGCATGCATCCAGTAAGGACAGGAATATCAAGAAAAAGTACATGGGGGAGGCAAGCAGTGCAGGACTGTAGATGATGGTCACAATAATTATCATGTTGCCCCAAATAGTTGCTAGGTAGATCAACAAAAATACAACAAACAATGTTTTTTCTACTTTTGAGTTTTGTGAAAGCCCAAGTAGTATGAACTCAGTGACAAAGCTCTGGTTATGCATTATTCTCAAGAAGATCTGAAGTAAAGTCTGCTTATATAAATCTGAAATTATGAAAAAAGAATACCTCATTCAAGTTTATATAATTATCATATACAAGTTGGTTCTTCTTTGTTTTGCCATGAAAATTTAAAGGTATAGCTTTATAATATGTAGCACTGAAGTTGAGATAAATTATTCTATACTTTAAATAAATGCATTTAAAATATTAGAAATAAAAATATCTACTTAGGTCAGGTGAGCCAAATACCTATTATTGAAAGATCAGCTTTCATCAGTATTTATGGGATTCTTGAAGTGAAACATTGAAATGCATTTTAAACAATTCTAAATTTAAAGAAATATCAGAATGTAAATTCTCATTGAATAATCAAAACACTCATAGTCTTATCTACCAACATAAGAGACGAATGTATTTTAGAGCAGAATTCAAAATTTCAGATTTAGCTTAAATATGTATAAAAGTATTCATTTATTTGAGATTTTAATGAAATAATCTATTCTTTGTAAAACAGATTTTTTTGGGAGAAAGTATGCAGCAATCTTTATTATACATATGTTGAATGGTTAAAAATTTTACTAAAGTTATTATCTTATAATCTACCAAAAACTTTACAAAACTTACTCTGTTTTTATAACAGCTAAGTAAAATACTACAAAAATAAAAAAGCAAAAAATAAAAAAGAATATCAATTGCTTCAAACTTAATGACTTGTTCTAATCATCAATATATTACATTGGTTTATGTATTTTAATTTTCAAAAGTTTCATTAAAGCTTTTATGATCAAACAAAGAAAAGATGTTTAACCTGTGACTTTAGAGATGCACGATTTAACATCCATGACCTTGTCTCAGAATCAGCAGAGTGGAGAATGAGATTTTTCTCTTTTGTAAAAAGTATACAAAAGTGATATTCTTTCTACTCTACATAGACTTTCTTAATCCTTATGCAAATGAGAAATCTTAATAAAATCAACAGAACAATGATGAAGAATGAGAAGGATACTAACCAATCAACTGTGAATAATAATTTGTAATAAAAGGAAAGAATTCTCTTTCAAATAAACACAATTTCAATTCTTCCAACATAATTATTTGCCAAAAATACATGCTTTTAAATGTATAAGAGTTCACTATAAAATATGTCATAACATCTTAGTTTGTCATCTCCAGTGATAATATAGTAAAATTTTAAAAAATATATAAATATATAAAAAGTTTTTTCATGGTAACATTACTTTACAATGCTAGGTATAACTAAAATTACAAGAAACTCAAATATGTCAACCACAGAAAATACTTCTACAAATCATCTGTGTAAATATTTTAGCATTTGTTCCATATTCTTAGGTAATCACAACCCAAAATGTATTTTTGTTGTTTCCTGTAAAATAATCACATGTGTAAATATATACATGCATTTACATATTCCTGTGCATGTATTTGTATGTAATCATGTCCATTGTTACAAATATCCATGTGTACAGAAAAAAAATGTGCTTGTTCTGAGAAGTAAGATGTTTCAATGACTAACATCTAAAAAAAGTAGACATTACTTCACATGTTTATAAATATATTATGGGACAATATATTTATTTTACAAATATAATTTACATAATGTCCTATGGTCAGTTCCTTACTAGCATGTGTATTAAAACTCAATCCACTCACATACTATAGCCAAGGAAAGAGTGGTTGGAAACAAACCCTATAAAGTCTTTAGATCAGGCATTAATCATTTACTATAATTTAAAATTATCAGTACCTAGTTTAATGAGTTGTTCTTCAGTGATAATGCAAGATGGAAAATGTTTACTAAGAAGACAGCAAGGTACGATGCCATGAATAAAACGTCAGAATGAATCTCAGCATTTCACATAACAATAATACAAAGGGAAATATCTACACTAGACTCTGTTAGGTGCTGATATTCAAAACTTTCACCCTTTACTTGGTTGTGTACTGGGTCACTTTATGTTCCGAGAAGCCTTGGATTTCATTCTGTATGGATTTAATACATAGATATACCCTAATTACTTTAGGGAAATGTCACAAAAACAAGGATGTAATCAGAAGCATATATAATATTGAGTGTTAAAAAAAGCTAACATATATAACTAGAGAGAAGTAAAGATACTTTTAGTGGTAATTTCTGTTCATATATGGTCAAAATTGATTATTGTTTTTCTATATATTTATTCACATGGAAAGTTATTTTTATAGGTTTCATTGAGCTATGACAGTTTTAATGCACAGTACCTTATCATGTTCTTTTAAATTATGCTATATTTCATCTACAACTCTGTGAGCCATCCTGTAAGAAAACAGAGAAATTCCAAAGAAAATATAGACCTATGTTAATTTGAAAATTATGTCAATTTAGCTTCATCATTCTAATCTTAATTAAGATATTCAATGATTGTTTGTTGTAAACAAAATGGCACTACTATTTATCCAGTGAAGGAAGGCTCAAATCTCATGTTAACCCATCTATAGAAATAAATATAAAGTAGTCATGGTTTGTGATCACAAGAGTTATGATCCCAAAACATTGTAAACATAATTTACCTAAACAAAGGGCATAATATGGATTTATTACTACAATATAAAAGGTGTTATAGCTGAAAATAAGGTTAAAATAAAATGTTTAGTTATGTGTAGTTTGCCCATGTTTATTTCATGATCTTAATAATGGTATTCATAGTAAATCAGAGTATCTGAGTCAAGTAAAACTATATGAGTTATGTCCTGTACCATTCTATATTCTCATGTGATAACATAAAGTAAGACTAAATAAAATGTTAGGAAGAAAGAAAAGCAGCTCAAATTATTATTAAACAAGCAGGAGTAAGGCTATCTGTAGAATAGCCATGTGCTGTTCAGGGAACAATCAGAATTCAGTGTTTGGATGTTCAAAAAGCAAAGAAGTAGGTGTCTATATTTAATGGTGACAGGAAGTGAAAGAGGGGAGAATGATAAGGTCTGATGCAGCCCAGGCTGGACTTAAATAGACCACTATTACTAGGATGGCTTTAAATTTCAGATCTTTTCTTCTCTCTTGAGATGCCTATATTTCACCATACTAAGCCAAATCTTTAGCTTTATCAACACAATCTATAAACTATAAAATAAGAGAAAAAGATTTCTATATAGAATACTAAATATTTAAACAGTGTCTGCATACATACATTGATGAATATTGAATAAGCAAAAAAAATGTCAGTTTAAGATGCATGTTAGTGACTGTAGAGATGGCTCAATATTTAATAGCACTTATTGTTTAACCAGTGGACTTTAATATATTTTCCAGCAAAAAGTCAAGTGTTATAACTTCTGTAACTCTAGATCAGCAACTCAGTTCCTTCCTCTACCTGTTATAGACTCCTAAAGAAAAGTGCCTTAAGTAAATATAAAACATAATCATTTTTTTAAAAATTATACCATTTATAAAATTGATAATATTTCAGGAAAATAAACTAGCAAACAAAATTAAAAATGCAAACATATTTCAAAATTATGTTCTAAAATAAAGTTGAATAAAGGATATTTACATTAAAATGTGATATATTTTAAAATAATAAAGATATTTATGAAATTCTTAACACT